>JAFIRS010002564.1:0-203606 GCA_018342105.1 Gonioctena quinquepunctata | reverse complement strand
CTGTACAAGTCCATAGTATTTGTGGCGTTTCTTTAATTTGTTTTCCCCATTCTCTTGTTGAACATATTTTGTGTTTTTCAAAACATCTGAAATTGTTTTCTCACTACCTGAAATGCGAAAAGGGTTTAATGCTTATAAATATTGATTTTTAATAAAAGTATCAGACAATATTTTCATGAAAAAAAATACATATTTTCCATCATATAACTGGTAAGCTCAACACAATTTCATTAAAAAAGTTAAAACAGCTCTATACAATAAGAATATTTTACCTTCGAATGAACATTTGATTTCAAGAAAATAGGCTGGTTTTCCTTCAATGAATATAATTCCATCAGGAGAATATCCTAGCCATTGATTAGAGTTGGAAATTACCATTCCACACTCAAACATCTCTGCCCCAGTATTCTTCAGAAATACTTCCTTGCTCTATGGTCCCACCGTAAACCGTGCTGAACATACTTATTGTTAATTGGATTAGCAAAAAAATATTTCAGCGATTTAGTATTCCTTTCATTTTTAGAGTAAGTATACAACTCATAGCATCGACTACCAGTTACTCTATATTTTCTTTGCTTCATCCAATCTGCAGAGTGTTGCAGGAAGTTGATGACTGTCTCATTATCTTCCTCAAACATTTGAGAAAGTCGTTGTGTACATGTTCCACACTATTATGTGCAGATCAAGGGATCACTCTGTATATTATTTTATCTATTTTGTGCTGATTTTAGTTACTATGGTTTTGAAATATGGGATGAAATTTGACTGTAATTTGAAAGAGTTGTCAAATATATGTTCTTGTTTTTGCCTATTGAATCTCAAAGTAAAACTGAGTTACTAAATACAAAGTTGGGTTCAGTATAAAACCCACACATTGTTTGGTCCTTCAAGTAAGTTTTGAACCAAGATATGGAAAATTCAGCACGAAGTAGAAGAATGGGAACAGGAGTAAACAAAAGCCTATCGGCAGATTATGATTGGCCGGAAAAATTCGGAAGAGGAATTGGTGAAATGGAAAATCCCTGGAAAAATGAAAGCCACATCATCATTGAAAAGGAGAAAACCTCGGAAAAATCTAAACTTTCCAAGTCTGCTGTAAGTTTGAAATCCCATACTAGTGCGAGAGTACTCCAAAAGAAACTGAATTATGAAACTGAAAAAAAGCGACAATGGAAATGGAAAAAGCAAAGTTAGAGAATCAACTTAGACTTCTTCAACTCGAACATGATCTTCAAGAAGAGGAAATTAGGAGTGTCGAAGAAGAGAGACAGAGACAAAAACTGGGATTAGAAGACGGAGAACGGAAGCATTCGGAATAGGTCAAATATTCTACCGAGTATTACCAAGGCACAGGTACAAGGGTTGCAAGGTAAACCTAGAGAAAATGAAGATCCTCCAGGTGAGCCATCTCATGATTTTGTCCAACCAGGTGAGAATAGAAGTAATGAGATCAATATCAGTCAGGTCAATGTAGGTAACACTCAATCAAATGATATCCAGTTATTATGTCAGACGATTAACAATCTTCTGAAACGAAGCAGCAATGATTCTAGCAATAATTTTCATGATAAATTTTAGGCACGCCAGATTATAGACAAAGACTTCCCAATTTTCTGTGGAAATCCTGAAAAATGGCCGTTATTTTATGAACAATATGAACGAGTTTGTAAAATGTGTTCATTCAGTCAGGAAGAAATAATGATAAAACTCAGAAAATGCTTGAGGGGGGAAGCAAAATCTGCCGTAGCAGGTATGCTGCTTGCTTCAGAAAATGTACCAATGGTAATGGAAACATTGAAAATGAGGTTCGGTAGGCCAGATGGTATTATTGAAGTTCTCATAGCCAAAATAAATTGCATTCCATATATGAAAGAGATAAGTATTGAAAAATTGATATTATTCTCTAATGAAGTTAAAAATTTAGTTGAAACCATGAAAAGTTTGAAGTCAGTAGGTCATATGAATAATCCTCAACTTCTGAAAGATCTGTCAAATAAACTTCCCGATATACTAAAACTTAAGTGGGGTGAATATTTTTTCAGTATTGCAGCATTGGATTATTTTCGACTTGGTTGGCAGACATGGCAAATGCTGCATGCTGTGTGTATACTTCTGAAGAACCAAAGAAATTTGAAGAACCATGGAAGAATGTGAAAAAGCCCACCTTCCAACAGAAGCAAAAATGGCCAGAAACAGTTCTAAGCACCAATACAGAGGGAATTAAAAGCTGTAGGTATTGCGAAAACGGAGAGCACCTCACTTCAAACTGTCCACAAATGAAGTTGGATGATGTCAATACAAGGTGGGAGATAATTAAAGGTAAAAAACTCTGTTTTTGTTGTCTAGGAGCAAATCATAAAAAAATCAAATGCAAATACAAAAAAGAATGTGGCGTTGGTGGATGTAAATATAAGCACCACAAACTTCTACATAACGAACATTTGGCGGGAGAGAGATCACGTGAAAATGAAAATGTAAATATTGTGAATAATGAGACTAGTATTTCCAGGCAATCGGAGGACAGTTCAACTGGCAAAAAGAAATGTACTGCTGAGGATGATTCCGGTGAAATTATATGGTCCACGAGCGAGCACTCTGTGATGAGGGATCAATAGTGAGCTTGATAGAAGAAGACATCGTCAGAAAGTTGGGGTTGAAAGTGTGACTTTCACAAACTACTCAAGGTCACTAGGCCACCTGACTACCAATTAACCTCACAGGTGGGTATTTGCGGCTACGCTTATCAGTGGAGATGGGTGGGGTTCACCAGTAGCTAAATTGAAAATTGATGTAAATGGGCGCCAGGTAAATTAATTGAAAAACGCCAAATACCCAAAGTACCACACAACATCACTAACTTACCAAACGATGTTGGAAATAAAAAAAGGTCGAGTACCCAAGTCAATTTTTATTCAAGATCACCCTTATTTGGTTCAATTCAAACTAAAATCCCAACAATGATGAATTACTAGAGTAGCATGATATGAAATAATAAAAATTATTCGGGAAGCGTATGGTATCTATATCTCAATAACGAGACCACAAAATCCAAAGTGAATAGACAACAATATTGCAATCGTGCATATCAACGAAACATTGAATAAATTCGTACACTCTACTGACAGCGCACCATGACACTCGTAGACAGAAATTAAATACCGTCAGCACAAACCAACTCAGGGTTGAAAGCAGTGAGAAAAGCGTCGCGCGAGCTCAGGCGCTTGCGCATATGAAACAAAAAATGTTGACAAGGGACCAAGGTTTTGGTATTAATTTCCGCTGCACAGAATTTGAGTAAGTACAATTAATCTAACATAATATGGCAAAAGTAAAAAAACAAAAAAACAAAGAAAACGATAAACCAAATGTTCTTTCACTTGCGGGTATCCATGATAGTTGTGGGGCACTCTACAACTCTTGCCGTCACTCAAGTCATCTCATTTCGAGACCAGGATTGCCCCAGGAGCTTCCAGTCGCTTGGTGGATGACTTGCACCAGGAAAAAAAACCCTATAGGAAATAATATCCTGTCAAATATCGTCTCCACTTATAGTTCAACTATTCCCCATAATTAAAATAACATATATGCCGTCCCAAAGCATTTTATTGAGATACCACTCCCAAGTAAACTCTCGTTATCCCTTCATACCGATGACAAGTTTCAAAAACCGTAGCCATTCTAAATGACTACTATTTAAAAAAAAATATATATAACCCCTAAGTGACCGGAGTCCTCAAAAATAGAGGTGAGATAACCGGTATGTGCTCCCTTGACTCAATCAGAATAAATGACAACCGGTATATAACATCCCGAACTAATGAAATCCTCAAATAAATCCTCAGTTAAACCCCAAAAACTATATAGATTCACATACATAAGAACAAAAACAAACAAGTTAACGCGTATGAACCGTGAAACCAAAGCGATTTAGTTCCCAATAATAATTTAGGAAAATCTGGGCGCTTTCTCCAACCTAGCAATATTTTGCACAATTTGGCAACGTCGCAAATTTCCAGTGAAAAATGTCGTGCACAGTTTTTCTTTCCCAATTTCCCCTAACACTGGCGATGCTACAATATTACAGCACATCGCGCCATTCCCATTTATTTAATTTAATTTAAAAAAAGAAATTAAACGAAAAATATCCCTCACCCAATTATTTACAAATTACAGCAGTCGCAAAGCCGTATTTCGAACAACACATAGAAAACAAAATTCACTGCAATTTTTTTCTGAATCGAGCCCTTTTGTTTTTGAATAAGATAACCGTTCGCACAGAAAATACATATACCCGAAAAACACAATAAAAGCAGTCATTGATTACTCACCTTCGAGTTTCAAAGGGTTTCTAAGACAAAACAGGAACGTGGAAAACGGAAAATGTAGTTCTAATCGATTTCCACCAAATTTGCCTGGTTTTGAGCAATCACCAAATTACCAGGGATCTGTTTTAGTGTCTCATGCAAGTTCTAGAATAGGAGAAAACGTATAAGACTCGCTATCGAATCTTAAAAAAAGAATTCGATGAAAAGTCAATGAATGAAAGTCGTACTCACGTGAAATCCGAATAATCCTCGGAAGAGTGTGAGTGAAATGCCTCGTTCAATTGATGACCATCATCAAATACCAAAAACAATATGGACACCAACTTCACTCAATATATAACTTGTGGAAAATAATCCTCGAAAGAGATGTCTGGATAAAACATACTATACCAAAAGTTCCTTTTGAATTTCACAAGAGAGCATGTAATCACGTTTTGCCTTTTCTGTCTCCCAAAAATGGAACTCTACGGAAGTTTGAGGGGGATACAAAAAACATTCACCTATTTCCAACTATTCAAAAAAACAACCCTGCCGGCGGTACGCATGACTCCACCGCTGTCGCAGGAATCAACGGCCAATCAGATTCCAGCAGGAAAGTACTCACTTCCGATTTCCTGGAAGTCAGGAAATTGAATCAAAGTTATATCACGGGTATACACCGATCAACCAGAACCAATATTCATTATGGATTTATTGCAACCATAATTGAGCGATAAAGTTAAACAAAAATTCCTTTCCAAAAACATTCAATCATACATTTGACTTTGTTCGTGAAATAGGCTCGGCCAATGGCTCTTTAGCGTTCAAGGTACAAGTATGAAATAGGTTGGGTCCCTCTCCGATAGGTGGACTGAGGTGTGAGATACACTCGCCTCTTTCTAACCAATCATCAGGCCAAAATCTGTACCTTCAATCACCAGGAAACAAGTGTAATTTGGTTATCTCGCCACCCACGCGCGACGAATACCTCAATTTCAACAGAAAGAAATCCCAATCATCATTCAAAAGTACCATGAACAGCGAATGATGAAACTATTCATCCAGGCCACTTAAATCAGAACCAAAACAGATGCGAACGACTTCACGAAGACGATAATTCAAGGCCGAGTAACGCCGACCACTTCCGACTCCTGAATGACAGACAACATGAAAACAAACCTGGTGAAATCAAACAAACACCCATCCGATAAATTCACAAGGACTAGGAATCGCACATCAAGTAAGTTGGAGCATATTCTTTTTTTATATAACCCCCTCTGACAGCTATCGTTCTTTTCAAAATTCATATCATAATACCAAATACAGCCCTAACCTAAGAATATGTTGTTTCAGGTCCTCTGTCCCCCTGTTATCAATCATAATTCGGAATTGATCTGAATGAAATTGGCGTTACACATTAGAAGAGCACAATATCAACCTGTTAGGCACAAAGCCCGGTACGAAAATCCAGCAGAAATATAACTACTTGGACTTCCGGATAATAATTCAAGTATTAACTTGTATCACTTGAAGAAGCTGCAATCGAACCTCCCCACACATGGTACTTACCTCATTTTGCTACTATAAATCAGAACAAACTCGGTAAGATCAGGATGGTTTTCGACGCGGTGGCTAAATCTCATGGTTCGAGCCTAAATGACTATCTATTGTCAGGACCGGATTTAATCTCATCGCTAGTTGCTGTTCTGATTAGATTTCGACAAAGAAAATTCTTGTTTGCAGGAGACGTAAGGGAAATATTTCATATAGTTAAAATCAGAGAAGAAGATCGATGTGCCCAAAGATTGTTATGGAGAAACTTAAACTTCAAAATGGAACCAGAAGTTTATGAGATGCAGGTAATGATCTTTGGTAATGTTCTCCAGCATGTGCGCAATATGTGAAAAATGTTAATGCAGAGGAAATGAGTGAATCCCCTGAAATTTTGACGGCCATAACGAAGAAAATATACGCTGATGACTATTTGGATTCCACGGACACTGAAGAACATGCTTTAGCTAAAGCAACGGAGGTGAAACGTATAATGTCTTTGGCGGGATTTGATCTAGTCAATTGGATAACCAACTCTTCCCTTGCGAGATCAGGATTTGAGGGAGAAATGAATGAACAGGAAAATATTCCAGAAAATGGACAAGCGATACAAAGAGTCTTGGGATCATGGTGGAATCCTGTAAATGATAAAATTCGTTTCAAGTTGTCACTTGAGAATATGCAAAATAAAAGTAAAATCACAAAGAGGGAAATTCTCAAAATTGTAATGAGTATTTTCGATCCTTTAGGATTTCTGGCTTTTCATACAATTGGAGCAAAAATTCCTCTACATGACATATGGCGAGCAGGTGTTAGTTGGGACGATCATATTCCAGTTAACATGAAGAAGATATGGGAAGACTGGCTCACGGAATTGAAGAATGTAGACATTATTGAAGTTTCACGATGTTATTCTCATCTTATACCAACTGCTATGGCGATATTTGAGATATTGGATCATGGAAAAAATGAGACATCATTCGTGATGGTAAAGACGAGGGTCGCACCACTGAAGCCTTTATTTATACCCAAGTTGGAACTTCAGGCGGCTGTGATGGCTACAGAGTGTCGGAAATATTAACAAATGAACTAGAGATCAAAATTGGGAAGTTGAGTTTTTGGTCAGATTCAAAATGTGTTTTAGGATGGATAAAAAATGATAGCAGGAAATATAAACCATTTGTAGCACATCGGATTGGAGAAATTCAAGAGAAAACCAATATTGTTGCTTGGCATTGGATTCCAACGCATTTGAATGTGGCAGATGCAGCTACTCGTCAACATTCCTAAGGAAAATTAAAAAATATATCGGCAGTTTGGTTGGATGGACCAGACTTTTTGAAAGATCCCGTAGATTTGTGGCCAGAGGAAATGAAGAATTGTCCAGAATGGGAACAAATCGACGAAGAACTGAATGAATTGAAAAAGGAATTCACAGGAACTTGCACTGCTGAATATGAGTCAGGTTTACCAAATATAAAAATATTCTCAAAATGGTTACGTCTGGCTTGGGAATTGCGATTTATTGAAAACCTGAAAAAATTGAAGAATAAAGCTTCACATCCATTAAAACAACTTTAAATATCATGGAACTGGAGGAGGCTGAAAAACGATGGATAAAACTATCACAGAAAGAGAGTTTTGAAGAAGACATGGAAAATATAAGGAAAACAGGAAGTTTAAAGAAAAATAGTAGGCTAAAGGAATTATGTCCGGAATTAGATGAAAATGGAGTGATGATACTGGGTGGAAAATTGAATTTGGCTACTTGTTTAGCAGTCCAAACGAAAAAACCTTATCTTATGCCCTAAACACCCATACACTAAACTATTGATAAATTATTATCATGAAAAGTACGGACATGTGGGAACGGAGACCATATTAAATGAAATTAGGCAGACATTTTGTATTATTGATGGACGTGCTGCATTGAAATCCATTAGAAAAACGTGTCAAAAATGTAAAAATGGACATTCTCAACCGAAACCGCCAATCATGGGTCAACTGCCATTAGTACGTATAACACCATGTATTCGACCATTCATCAATGTAGGTATGGATTGTTTTGGCCCATCGGACGGAGAAAAGAAAAGAGATGGGGCATCTTATTCACTTGTTTGGCAGAGCTGTTCACTTAGAGATGATAGCTTCTATGAATACTGACTCTGCTATTTTGGCTATAAAAAAATTCATCTCTAGGCGAGGACACCCCACAAGGATACTCTATGATAATGGAACCGGTCAATGAACTTTGAATAGCTTTGAAAGAACTAGACCAAACTAAAATATCCAACTCGACAACGAGCAAAGGTATAAATTTTCGGTTTATTCCACCAGGAAGTCCACATATGGGAGGGGCCTGGGAAAGGTTGATTGGCTCCATAAAGAAGTCTCTGGGAACAGTAGTTTATGGAAAATCTTTGAAGGAAGAAACACTTGCAACACTTTTTGCCGAAGCTGAATGTATTGTGAATGCAAGACCTCTAACGCATGTATCCGTCGATCCAAGAGACCCCGAAGCACTTACCCCCAATCATTTTCTTATTAGATACGAACACACAGAGGGCCCACCAGGAGATTTTGATTCTGGAATCAACATGAAAAAGGAATGGAGAAAATCACAAATGCTTGCGAACGCATTTTGGAAACGCTGGGTAAAAGAGTATTCACCTACATTAAATAAACGAAAAAAGTGGACTGATAACCAAGAACCAATCAAACCTGACGATATTGTAATCATTGTTGATGAGAACTCACCACGAAATAACTGGCTAATGGGAAAAGTAGTGACAGTAGACCCCGGTCTAGATGGACGTGTACGCGTGGCAGATGTGAAGACAACAAAGAACACATACAAGAAACCCGTTTCGAAATTATGCAAGTTAGAAGTGGAAGCAGTATTAGAAGATGAAGAATGAACTTCTCCACTGGGGGGAGAATGTTCCACACTATTATGTGCAGATCAAGGGATCACTCTGTATATTATTTTATCTATTTTGTACTGATTTTAGTTACTATGGTTTTGAAATATGAGATGAAATTTGACTGTAATTTGGAAGAGTTGTCAAATATATATTCTTGTTTTTGCCTATTGAATCTCAAAGTAAAACTGAGTTACTAAATACAAAGTTGGGTTCAGTATAAAACCCACACAGTACAACAATTTCTCAGTTGATCAATCTCAACTGAAGCCAGATGCATCGTACACGCTGACTGACTTGAATGATCCTGGATGGCTTGAATATAATTATTCTGATGACGGCATGATCCTAGTGACTGGTTGTTCACATTTTCTCCACTTTCTTCTTGTCTTCCCTGTCTTTAGGTCATGAAAAAAGTACTTATGAGTATATTGTAAAAAAAAAATTTGAGACTCAAACCTATGCTTGGCTAAAGCAGAACTAGGAAGATTTTGGCAGAAAAATGTAATTTCTCTTTTTTATCTACAGCCATATCAGGTTTCTTCACTTTTTCTTTCAAACGTGGCATCTCATCAACAGCTACTGGCCTGTATTTTTCTTTTGTTAGTGATTTTTGTGTTGACCAGACACATTTTATGTCTGTAGGGGAAATTTGCTCCAATGATTCAACATCTTCCCTGAAAAAGAAATAGGAGTGAAGTTATATGGTTAAGCACAATGTGGAATTACCTACCTTCTGCATTTTACAAGAAATGCTGAAATATGTTTGCATTTACCACTATTTCCTGCTCTACAGGAGCATGACATATTTTTAATAGCTACTGTGTTGGCAATATCAAATGATTTCATGCGGATCACAATCAAAGGCAGTAGATTGTAAGCACAGGGCGTAAACTTGAATGAGATGATTTGTTGCTTCTGTTTGTCCAGCCAAAACGAGGTGTCCTGCATTCAGAACATTCTCTTCTTCAACTATACATTTGGAGTTCTCAGTTCCACTCAGATATCGCATATATTCCAATATACTCAACTTCATTTTGGAGAGTAACTGAAAATACTCAAACACTACTAACTTATACACAAATACAGAAAAAACAATGCAGAGCCAAGTAAACACTTCGAAAACTCAAGATAAAATGGAAATAATCAATGCTTTCAAATAATGTAAACAAACTGGTATGGCCCATACAGTAGTTCCAGTTTCTACCGTTCTGGCGCAACGATCTTTATCTCAGTCGCCTATAGGAAATATATGAGGGCTTCATGACCAAAAGTAATCGAATTGATAGATCAAATTGGCGATTTTCCGTACACCAAAGTCGAACACTTGCCATTGGAGGGGAGACAGAATTTTTGAAGGTTTTTTAAGTTGGCAACTTGTGTGGCATTGCCCATTTTCGGTGGTTGTAATTTATAATACCATAATCAGTGTTGACAGAAGTGGTACATTGTAGCACATGTGGTACATTTCTGTGATGAAAGTACACTGGTACAACATTACGAATATGAGCGAAAATGTGGTACAAAATGAAATCATGGACATTGAGTAGTTCCAAAGAATATTAAACGTTGGCACCAGTGTCATCACGGCATATGTCTTGTCATTCTTGTCACTTTTTCGTGTTTTCGTTAGTTGTTCGTCACTTTCATTTTTTATTTTAACTTTTCACAAATCACAATTCTCAAATTCAAACAAGAAAAGGTAAGAGATGAGATATTGTCCATAAATAATTTCAAATAGGTACCTTCAACAGGTTTTTGGATAAAAGGGAAGCGGCAGTAGAATAGGTAGTGGATGAGAACCAGCTGAACAATTTTTTTTTGTTTAATTTTTTGTTATGGCCAGAATCTATTTTCGAGTTTTCAATATTATGATTAAAATCTATTATTTTTTACCAATAATAAAAATATACAATTCAATTCCTTACTATGGAGAATTCAAAATGCGCCCGTTCTGCTCTGAGATTACATGTCCACAGAACCATAATTATAAGATATAAAATGTTGATCGAATGCGCCAATGTGAAGCAACGACCTAGAAAAAGAGAAGAAATGGTTATGTGGCCACGTTCAAGTATTAATGCAATGCGCATGCGCTATTAGGTGTGGACAAAGTGGTAAGTGGTCAAAGAGAGTAAAAAGAGAGTAAACTGAATAGGAGGCACTAATAAGCACTAGCCAATCTGAATCTTGTAGCATTAACGCATCATAGTGACGTACTTGGACATGAGTACAGGTGGCCCACGTAACATACAGGTGGTCCAATATACATTCAAGAGCCTGTAACTCTCAGATACCAGAGTGCGGAATGCGCTAGTCCGCCACTGTCCAGAGTGAATGGTGGCCATGACATTACCATATACGTCACTATGACTCACAAATGATCTTTCATCTCTCTCTATTAGTGTCACCATTGTCTTATGGGGAATAGACTCTCCTATAACCTATAACGTTTACTCTCTTTGGTAAGTGGTAAAGAGGCCACCGAATTCAAACCGTTTAGTGAATATGGAGTGTATGAATGTCTGGAGAAGAATGGGAACGATCAATATAATGATTCAAATTCAAGCGAATTGGACGTTATGATGAGAAACAGCTACAACTACAAGGAATCAAAGTTTTCTCCAATTCGTGAGTTCCTTTTAAGTAATGATTAATCGTAGTTTTATACTTAGTTTAACACTGCACACGAATATGAAGATAATATTTTATCATCATATCCTCAGAGGCATTTATTTCAAGGCAAAATAACTGAATTCACATTTAAGCTGGATTTATAGATCTAAATGCAGTCATTGTTGGTGGAGGTGCAGTGGTACATGTATGCATTTATAATTTCGGAGTAGCTGTTATCGCTGCCATCCGAAGATGACCAACTTTTATCTCTTGCTACAGCATCAGAGGATGAATGACATGAAATGCTTGAGCAGACATGTTCACTTTCTATGAATCTTGTGCAAATGGGAGATTACGAGTTAGGTTTTATATTTAGTTTCTCCATAAGTTTCGGTTAATTTGTTTAATATACAGGGTCATCCAGGGGTGCATGCAATCTCCATAATTTCTATCCAAGCTATCAACTTGTTTTTTATTGAACAATAGGTCTGACAATGAGGAACATTCCAAAAATATTTCTATTTATATACAGGATAACCCAAAATAAGATACACTACTAAGTTCTGTTTTTTTAAATGCTAACCCCCCATTTTGTGAAATTTTTGGATTTACCACTAAATTATCGGTATATCGCATCTGGGTTTCATAGACTTACCTGCAATAGTTTTTGACTTATGTCAGTATATGTCAAAATAGCGTCGTGCATAGCCCCTCAGAAAAATTCATTCAAGATAACTCAACCAACTTTTTTCCAGTCAAATCCTTAGCGCATCTTCTGAGATGCAGATGAACTGGGAGTCCATGTTCCACACAAGCTGCTAGTCTTCTAGTAAATGAGCTCGGAACTCTAGCAAGCATTGCTCCATCTGTTGATCGGAATGCTTCTGTAATCCTGTTTTTCATATTATCTGCAGTTGTTGGATGATCTCTGAAAACCCTTTCCTTCAAGAACCCCCAAATAAAGAAATCTTTAGGGGTAAGGTCTGGAGATTGCGAGAGCCACAGAATATTACCTCCTCTGCCTATCCAACGATAGGCTGAACACACCCTGGCCACATCTGCTCAAAAAGAAAAACAAAAAGAAGAATAAAAGGCTGCCATTAACCATAAAAATGAGCTGTCATAAAAAACAAAATAAACCCGAAAATGCCACGAAAACGATAGAACACTTTCAAAAAAAGAAGGCATTAGATCAACCACCAACCACAAATGTTGCTGATCAAAATGAAGACCAAGAACAGTAGATCATTCCTAAGCGAGAAAAACGCATTAGAACAGACCCTATCAGAGGTGTGGAAGAAATCAAAAAAGGCCAACTTCGAGGTCCAGTTCTTGCCCAAAAAAATGGAATCACCTCTTCCTATGTGGCTTCCACCCCAACACAAAACCTGAAGAAATTACAGACTATCTCAACGAAAAACAATTTGCTGACATAGCGTGCGAGAAAATGAAAACCAAGAAGGATAAACAAAAAAGTTCATTCAAGTTAGAAGTACCAGAGACACTGGTGGATGAGCTTATGACGACAAATGTTTGGATGAAAGGGGTAATCATCAACCATTTTTACAACCTACAGGTCCGCCAGCAGTACCTAAGACAAGTTCAAAGAAGACGGCACCACAGAGCTCATACAGCCTAACTAATACATTTAAACCTACAGTCGATAGGAACAAGTATAAATGCCCTAAATGCAATTGCAGCAGACCACAAAGACTGCATTGCATTCTGTGTCACTGAACATTGGAAAACACTTGTCCAACTGCAAGCTTACAATATTGTAAACTATCACTTAAAGTTAAGCTTCTGTCATGCTGAAAACAAACATGGAGGAACAACAATCTATTTCAGAGAAGATATTATCAGCAAAACAGGGGAAGATATTAGCAAACTATCAGAGGGGAAGATTTTAACAAACTATCAGGAGAAAATTGTGAACTCTGATAATAAATCCAAGACAATGTGGCAGGTCGTAAATGAGGTAGAAGGTGGCCAAAAAACACATGCTGGAGGGAGACCTGGAGGTGGTGTGCAATGACTTAAAATTCATTTTTTAAATACAGCAATGAGTAAAATTCCACAGCAAAAAGACCCAAAACAAAATATCTTTCCAAACTTTACAGAAATGTCTATGAACTCTGTTACAACACAGGAGGTATTGGAAATTATTAAAAACTTGAAAAACAAAAAAAGTGCAGGTGTAGATGGTATTTTAAACAGCCTTATAAAACTTTGTGCCTTGGATTTATGCATCTATAGAGCAAATGTGTGTCATAATAGATAATGCATTAAACGTCACACATCTATACAAATATTTTTTTAAATTTTTTAATTTTTGAATTTTTACAAAAACCCCGACATACCAATTTTGAATAGAAACGGTCTATTAAAAACAAAATTTGTTCACCATCTTGGAGCCGCCATCTTGAATTTATTGAATTTGACAATGAATTCATAATCTTCGACTCCGAAAACCTCCACATACCAATTTTGAATAGAATCGGACCATAATCACAGAGATCGTACGCCATCTTGGAGACGCCATTTTGATTCAACGAATTTTCGCAAAAAATTCATAATCTTCGACCCCGAAAACCCCCACATACCAATTTTGAGTCAAATCGGACCATAATTACAAAACTTGTCCGCCATCTTGCAGTCGCCATGTTGAATTTTGATAAACAATTCATAATCTCCGACCTCGAAAACCCCCATGTACCAATTTTGAATTGAATCGTACCATAAACACAAATCTCGTCCGCCATATTAGAGTCGCCATTTGGTTTTTTCTCTAACAAAAATTGCATAATGCATTGTCACGGGGACTATGAATACCTCCCAAATTTCACTTTAATCGGACAACTAGAAGAGGGTCAAATTAAGTTGCCAGATTTCATTACAGATACCGGGACAAGTGAAAGTGAATAAAAGCTTGAAAAAGTCAAGTTATTGCCATTTGTGATTTATCATTTAAAAAAAATTGTATTAGGCAATTGAACAGCAACTCCCAGTTCACTTGCATCTCAAAAGATACATTTAAGCCTAAGGAAAAAAGTTGATTGAGTTGATAAGTCTAAGAAACCTGGGGTACATTATATCGCGGGGTTGCTGTTTAAAAAAACAGAACTCAAGTTATTTTGGGACATCCTGTATATAAATAGAAATATTATTAAAAGCTGCCTCATTGTTGGACCTACCATTAAAAAAAAAAAACAAGTCGATAGCTTTGATATAAAAAAAGTTATGGAGCTTGTCCCCACCCCTGGGTCACCCTGTAGATATAGGAGTATTCCTACCGACAAATGATTCAACATTAGAATTTTGGCCTTTGTCAAATTTCATACTGGATTAACATGCTCATGCACTCTATGCCAAAAGTGTGAATTGATCCAAATTTTCTGAACTGCTGCGGTGGCGGCTGTGTTTCACTTTATAAATCCAGCTTCACTTCTAACATATATTTTTGATGATCTGACATTCATTTTATACCCTTTCTATGATTTCATTTTAATAAACTGCAGGTTTTACTAAGTTTTTTTTTAATTTTTTCATCAAGAGTAGAATTGCTCTTGTTTTCTGAAATGAAGTCGATTTGCCTCCCGAAATACTACTTTGACATATGCACCCTTTTGTTTCGATCTTTGTTTTTTGAAATATTACATAGGATGTTTCGTTTGAAAATAACCTTTGATTGGTGTGTTTTTAGAACAATCTATGTACTTTATTTTCCAAATATGATCCTTTGGGATGAATATGCCTACACTCTATCACAATTTTCAAGGTTATTTATTCTTCTAGGAGCTTTGAAAAAGGAAAGCACCCTTGCAGGACCCTAATGTTCTCATGTAACCTATTTTTTGCGATGGTAAATCAAAGAAAATGTTATAGTTCCAATTTTAATTTCAGTTTCCTGCGAAAATATGACCAAAGTTAACCATTTTAATAATGAAGTTATAATAAAGACTGAAGATGGAGATCACGCGGAATGTAACAACGATTTGTTAGCAAATACTGTGAAATCGAAAACTGAGGACTCGACTGAGGATAACATTGTTCACGAAGATGTCAAGCCTGAAATATGTGAGGAAAAATCCACATATTTCAGGTTTGATGTCTTCGTTAAAAGTGAAAATGAGTCCTACCCGAACTCTGTTGCTGATATATCAATTGGAACAGAAGATGGACCAAACTCTTCCCATGAACTTTCCAAAGGTAAGATGATATTTATTAAACAGACATATTCTAGGAAGTGAGAGTTATACAGGAATATATCTCTAGTGACAAAAGAAAATTTTCAACATATTTTTCACTTTTCAACTGAGTATACTATTTTCCTTTATGACATTGTATTCTTTGTGTATTTTGTAAATATTCCTATTATTAGGGTTTCGTGGAATGACAATGAATATATTTTAAAAATGTACTCTAAACAGGATTCCGATACAAAATATTTCATAGAGATGAATTCATTTAGAACAAGGCTTTATTAAAATACTTTAAAAAAAGAGAATGATATACCTACGAAAACAAACAATGATCTAAAGAAGGAACTTATCAACAACTATCGATTTAAAGATTTATTACCCCATTGTAAATATTCAAAATTTTATCCATTTGAATTTGGGAAATAATTTAATTAGGAAACAATTTTTTTAGCTTTTTGTCTGTTTTTTTTTATGGCATTTAAAAAAACATCAATAACTAATAATAGTTTGCTTCTTTTATTTATCGTTTTTTTCATGAGTACTGCAATAAGTGAATATTGAATCTCTATATGTAGAACAGTACGTATAGTGATTCAACGAGAATCTTCAAAAAATTATCATAATTATCCAATATTCGATTTGGACGAATTGTGGGGATTATGCCCCTTAAAAAATATTCAAACACAAAAAAATGTAAAAAAATCTCGAAATATTGAAAAAAAAAATATGCCATTGTAGAATAATGATGAAATAGTCTCAATGGATTGAGTGCGCCTACAAGTTGTTTTTCCCAATTTTGAAGGCAAGAAAAAATAATAAAGCTGTACATATGTTTCAGTCTCAAGTAGCATACACTGTATGAACATTTTTTTTCTTTGAAAGAAACAGTTTTTTTTGTAACATGCTTCTGTGGTTGTTAATTAACCTTTTTTGCGACTACGGCCTTACACGTACGATTTTCAATTGCGTCTTAGCTATACGAGCGACGTACTATAACATTTTTCAACTCTACTCGCCACTCACTATCGCCGAAGGTTTCGAGATCATTCTGGACTCCAGTGTGACGACTGACTTACATTTATGTCCTGTGTTTACACTCTGAAAAATTGGGGTCTTACATGTACGGTTTCTTGATGTCTCCTGATGGAAGTCGTGATGTACAGGTACGTCTATAACGGGAGGACGGTAGCCGTACATGTACTTCCAACATGTAAACAAAACAGATTTTTATTGCAAATTGGATTATTAAAATTAGTTTTATCTTTATTTTAGCAAAAATAAAAAGTAAGTTTATTCTTGAATAAAAATAGCATGTAACGAAAAAACGTAATTGATTACACATACACGAAATAAGAAATAAAGTAGTAGGCTCGAGACGTTCACACACAAAGTGCTGTTGTGATACTGACAACGCCGCGCCGGTCATGGCGCTCTTGTACGCCACACGAAACTAGTTTGACTTGGCTCTGTTTCAGCGGTAAGCGCGTGCTTTCGAGACACCGTCTCGAAAGGGTTAAAGGAAATTTTAACTTGAATTAGAGATTTCTGGGAAAATAAGAATTTCAATGGTCTTGCTGGTGAATTGGAAAATCACAAAGACATCCATTTTAATAATAGAATTATTTTAAAAAATGAATCAAAAATTGCACAAGCAACCTCTTCACCACACTTACTTCACACCTATATGTGCATTTCGAAAACTAAGCTGTCATCATCAGTAGGTGAACTACACTAAATAAATTGTTACATGTTATACAATATACAGATGTGGAATAAATTTGCCGCAATAAACGATATCCAATGTGTTTGGATGTTGGATGGTTCTATAGTCGACCAGCACAAAATATAATAAATATGTGCAATGGAGAATCAATTAGTCAACTGGACCACTTTTCCCCTTCCGGCACTCTTTGTACCGAGCACATTTAGGGCCAGGCAGTCTAGCAGGCTACTAAAAGGACTCACTCGCAATAGTAGTAAGCCCATAACGATTGAAAATAAAAGAAGTTCTTGCAAATTCTAAAATGTTCACGTTCACAAAGGAAGAAAAGATACAAATTGTAAAGTAATAAGTTTGTTTATTGCATTTGAAAATAGGACAATTCCATCACAGTCCGCCATTACTCAAATTATTAAAAAGTTTGAGAAATGTGGATGTTTTCAGAACTGCCGGAAATGTAAAAATATCGATAAACCAAGAATGTAGTCGTGAAAACTATTCAAACAGTTGACATTGTGAATGTTTCAGCAGACAGAGAGATAAACTGCCTCTGTCTCTCGAATCAGACTGAGCATATTAGTAACCGTAATCACAATTGTATAAAAAGATCTAAGGCTTCAACCAATGACTACAATGATATTACTGTAATCTTAGGTAAGAAATATTCAATATACGATAGAAAATCAAATTGATGCACACGCTCGTAAACAATTGAAGAAAACACACACTTCTCCACTTATACATGTAGATGTTCATTCTGACCAATTTCAGGTTTTATTGTTAAACATTCAATCAATACGTTACAAGACTAATGCTCTGCAAATTTTTTTGGAAGATTTGGGTTACACAGAAATAATACTTTTAACTGAACACTGGTTATCTAGTGAAGAACTGTTATACCTTCCTAACTATAATTTAGAGGTGGTACCTTGATTTTGATTAAGAATAAGTTCAAGAACCTGTTTGGATTTGTAAATTATGACAAACTTGACTGGTGGTGGTGAAGTTGGTGGAAAAAGAGTTTGAGTTCTCAATTGTTCAGTGTAAATCTAAGTACATGTATATTATATGCATTTATAGTCCCCCATCGTCTGACTCTAATGTATTTCTACATAGGTTGGAACTGCTTCTATCTCAGTTTCCATTAAATACATATATCATAGTGTCTGGCGACTTCAACATATATTTTTTGAATAAAACAGTACCCTATACACAAATCATTGACAACCTATTCGAATCATTCAATTTAACTATGCATGTTGAAGCACCCACACGAATCTCTTTTTACTCATCTATTACTTTAGACTATATTTGCATAAATATCAATAAGGATCTTATTGATTGCACTGTTATAAATGCTGTTCTGTCAGACCATGAAGCTGTTGTATGCAAACTTTCTGTTAAATCACAAATGCCTAGGGATCGATCCAAGAGACTGGGTAGAATATTCTCTGAAAGAAATGATAACAAATTCTCACAACTTTGTGCCATGGTGCAAGTGCCCGATATACTAAGCAGTAATGATCCTCTCAATGAATTTCATTCCTTCCACCAATATAATCAAGAACTCATTAATATATAATGCTGCAAAAATCTATAATCATATTCCATGGAACATAAGAGATATTAAAGACTATAAACAATTTAGATCATCTATGAAGAATATTCTTCTTGAACATGTTCTTTACAATGTTCAGGAGTTCTTTCAGGTCACTTTTCAATAATCTTACCTATTAGGAACACTATATAATCTAGTTTAGTTATAGTATTCTTATTTGCAATTAAGCTTGACCGTGATACCTGCATCAGGATCTCGTATTTTTCACTTTGTATTTATAAATTTTATGTTGTTTTTATTTTTTATTTATATATTACTTTACATTTCTACATTTTTAATATATTTTAATGTGTTATTCATGAATATAGACTATACTAATCAATTCGTTATGTCTTACATGAAATGTACCTGTATTTAACTGTGTGTTTAAAATGTCTTGAAGTATCTGTAAACTTACCCCTCCCCGTTACTTTTTTAATTATTTATGCATCATATGTACTATTTTAATGTTTTTTGTGTATGCATGTATAGCATACGTGTTTATACATGTTTGTATATAAACTGACTTAATTCTGTACTTTGTCAATGAGAATTCTTCTTCCGGCAATAAAGTATATTTGATTGATTCATAGCATTTTGACCACATTATTCAACCGTTCCTTCCCTATCGTGATGATCAAGTGTAAAAAGCAGAAGCCATGGATCACATTAGGTCTGAGAATCTCGGGAAAAAACATGCGTTCACTTCACACAATAAGTAAATTTGCAATGAATAATATTCCCTTTGTTACTTATTTCAACAAATATAGAAATATTTATAGAAAAGTGATCAAAACTGCCAAATCTCTATACTATAACTCTAGAATTAATCGGTCAAGCAACAAACAAAAATAATGCTGGACAATTGTCAATGACTTAAGAGGTAAAAACAATTCAAATTCACTGAAACCGAATGTGAATCCGGATGATTTAAATGAATTCTACTGCTCTGTAGCGGATAAGCTTGCTGATAAATTATCACCCTCGGTTGACCCCAGTTTGTATCTAGACCATATTTCTGTACCTGAAAGTTTTTATTTTGCTCCCACAGATGCCACTAAACGCAGAGAAACCATTGTTGATATAAAAAATAAGAATTCTTCTGGATGGGATGATATTTCAGTGAACTTACTGCTCAAATTGCCACCCTCATTCCTACATGTTTTGGCAGAAGCAGTCAACCACTCGTTCTCAGTTGGTGTTTTTCCTAGCTGTTTAAAAATACCAAACATCATTCCATTATATAAAGGTGGTGACCACGATTCTCCTTAAAATTTCAGACCAATTGCTTTGCTGCCTGCGTTAGCGAAAGTTTTCGAATGATTAGTTAAAAAAAGGATGTTTACGTTTATAAGCAAACTGTACTACAGACCAATATGGCTTCCAAACCTCAAAAAATATCAATGATGCAATATTTGCATTTCTTGAGCGACTGTTCCTTAGGTTGAACGATGGGGAGATAGCTGCAGCAGTGTTCTGTGATCTTTCAAAGGCCTTTGACTGTGTAAATCACAGGATACTGCTCCAAAAGCTGCTCACCTATGGCTTCAGAGGTGTAACTCTGCTCTGGTTTCAATTGTATCTGGCCGAATGTTTCCAAAGCGTCAACATTGCCAATGTGAACTCGAAGCATCTAGCTCTCAAACATGGAGTACCGCAAGGCTCTGTACTGGGCCCTCTGTTATTCTTATTATATGTGAATGATTTAACACATGTCGACATACATGGGCAATTTACACTATTTGCAGACGACAACACCATCCTTTGGCATGGTATTGATAACATATTTTTAGAAGACATCATCAATGAGGACCTGAGTAAAGTTAAAAAATGGTGCGACGCCAATTATCTTTCAATACCTCTAAGACAGGTATAATAAACTTCAAGTGTGTATCAACAATGTATTTCTCGAAAATGAGTCTCTCAGTAACAAAACTATGGATACTTTCTTGGGATTGAATATTGATGCCAAACTGAAATTTGAAGGGCATACAGTATCGGAAAACATTTATCTGGGGTACGGACAGAAATCTACATGAGCAACAAGGAACGCAATGATATGATAAGGATCTAAATAAGGATAAGGATCTAAAATGTTGTGCATCAAATGTGATAGTGAAATTACAGATGATCAATTCTGCGATTGTGATGGGTGCAGAAAACAACTTCACTTGAGATGCTCGGATCTGACTGCTTCTGAAATAAGATGTATCCAGCTGAAATCCAAACGAACGCTAAAATTTTTTTCTGTGAGTGGTGTCAAGAGGGATTGCGAATGCTTCCAGTTTTGCAAAAGAAAATTGAGTTCTTGGAAAATAAACTAGGTGACTTTGAAACCAAACTTGATAAAGTCCTTCTAAATGATGAGTTGAAAGAATTAAAGGATAACTCTAAGTCATTTGTTATGACACGAAAACTAGTAGCAGTAGTCAGAATAATAGGCAAGAAATGGATGAAAGTTATCAAGATATTATAGAGGAAATGATAGAAAGGCAAAAAAGAGAATCTAATATAATGATAGCAAATGTTAAAGAACCTGTAAATGGCAATGCACAGATGCATAAGGAAGAAGACTTGGGGAGTGTCAGAAGTTTACTCAAAGACTTCAATATTGATATGTCCAACATAAAAGTATTCAGAATAGGCCAAGTACAGCCAAATAAGATACGACCATTGAAAGTGGTATTACCCAACAGGGACTCCGTTATAGAAGTGCTGAAGAATAGAGGAAAAGTAGCTAGAGGAATTCGCATATTTGGTGATCAAACAATAAAACAGAGACAATACTATTTGTTGGTGAAAAGCAGATTAGATGAACTAGTGGCCCAAGGGGATGATTCTAAAACAATTAGATTCACTAATAATATCCCAAAAATAGTTAGCAAAACACTAAACAGACAAAAAAACATGTAAGTCATCCTAATATGATTTCAATTCTGATCTGATATACAGTAATATACAAAGTTTCATTACTAATAAAGCTCAGGTTCTAATCAGTATAGTACCCTGCAATCCAAAATAATGCTGTTCAGTGAAAGTCGTACAACTGACGATATTGAAAATACGGAAATATCTATTCCAAACTAAATGAGGTGTAACTCAGCATCCAGACATACTGGAGGAGTATTATTATATATTAGAAGTGATATAAGCTTCTCAATTTACAAATCGTTTGTACACGAAAAAAATTACTGGTGTAAAGTTATTAAAATAAATCTCAATGGAATAAAAATGTTAGTGGGATGTTTATATCACTCACCAAGCGCTAGCCACTCACAATTTACTAATGACTTTGAAAATATCTGTGATGTTCTATTTGGAGATGTTCTTAAAGTCATACTAGTTGGGGATTTTAACTTGGATCTACTGAATAATAATTTCTATACAACTAAAATTGTTAATATATTGAATATGTATGGCATTCAACAAAGTGTTGCCCACAAGATGTACTGCTAGTACCGCAACTCTTATCGATTATGTACTCACTAATTTTGACGTTTCAACGAAAGTGCATGATGTAGGTAATATATCGGATCATTCAGTAATTTTGGTTGATTTCTCGGGGAAAAACTTTCCTTCTTCAATAAATAAATCAAAAAAATATAGAAATCTAGGTGATGCCAATATAAATAAAATAAATCTTGACTTAATATCATGTAGCTTTTTATTAGATTGTGTAGATGTGGGTATATTTTATGAAGATTTAAAAAACAAATGTGAACAAACTGTTAATACAATAGCACCAGAAAAAGAGATTCAGCTTATAAATCATTTAAAAATAGTAAACATGAGGGAGATTGGGAGGCATACAAGATGAAGAGAAATGAATATGTAAACTTATTGAGGAATAAAGAAAAAGAATATTATTATGAAAAAATAGATATGGATAAAAATAATCCTTATGTAATGTGGAAAACCTTAAAAACCTTAGTGAGTACAAAATCTCATGAATCATGTTTTGTAAATGGTATCCATTTTAGGATTAATAATATCTTGAAGGTAGTGACAAAGGAAGATGAAATTGCTGAATATTTCAATCATTACTACGTAGATAGCACCAGGGATATAATAAATTCAATAGACAATGTCACTATTGATGACGGGCAACAAACTTATAGTGAAAGTAGATTTTTAGAATTCAAACAAATCGAACTGAAGGACCTCACAGAAATAATAAATTCTATGGACAATAAGTCATCTAGGGAAATAATAGATAGTAAATTTCTCAAACAAACATATGGTGTGATTGGTCATGCCCTATTACATCTTATCAATATTTCACTGACTTATGGAAAATTTCCCAACCAACTAAAGACAAGTATACTTGTACCTATCCAAAAAGTATCTAATACGAATAAATCATGAGAATTCCGTCCTATTAACACCCTGCCAAGTACTGAAAAACTACTAGAACTCGTGGTGTACAAACAATTGTCAGACTATATGACTGCGAATAAAATATTAATAACAAATCAATCGGGTTTCAGACAAAATCATTCATGGAATCAGCTTTACAGTTGACAATTTCGAAATGGAAACAGTCTATCGATAAAGGAGAATACATCGTAGCTGTATTTCTGGACTTGAAGAGAGCATTTGAAACAATTAACCGCACCATACTTATAAAAAAAAAGAAAAAAATTCCTGTGACTTCGTCAATCTCTTCGCAGATGATACACTTTTGTCAATTTCTAGTGACAACTTGGATGATGCTATAAACAAAATGAATAACTCACTGCAGCAAATTCAGATTTATTTGAACTCTAATAAACTTAAACTTAATGTTGACAAAACAAAGGCAATGATCCTTACAACTTCTTACAGATACAAAAACATCAACCTCAATCATTATAATATAACTATTGATAATAGCCAAATTGAATATGTCACCGAGTTCAAATATCTAGGATTCATGTTGGATAATAACTTATCATTTCAAGCTCACTATGACTATATGTCCAAAAAAATAGCAAAAAAATTATACTTCTTTTCAAGAATTTCCCAAAGACTGTCAACACACTCAAGAATAACAGTATACAACTCTATAATACAACCAAACTTCGACTATTGTGCAAGTATCTTGTACTTATTTGATGCAAATAAAGTATCATCATTACAAAAATTTCAGAATCGTGGAATGCGTATTATCCTTAGGTGTAGTCGTCTCACCAATATGTCCCTGATGCTTGAATCATTACAATGGTTGACTGTAAAGCAACGATCAATGATAATTATTTACAAAATATTGAATAATCAACTACCTGCATATTTCAATGAATTCATTACATACAATTCTACCATTCATTATCATTATACAAGAAGAAGCAATAATCTCCACTTACCAAGGCAGAATATGTCCTCTTCTATGAAATCACTTTTTTATAAAGGCCTTAATGAGTTCAATAAATTACCAACCTCCATCAAAGAATCGAAATCATTGAATGACTTTAAGAACATCTTAATTTCATATATTAAAACTGACTCTTAATATTATGCTGCCATATGTCATTTGATCACTATTATTTGTTTTCAATTCTAAAGTTTGTTTTCAATTCTAAATTTTCAATTTTGTTATTTCTTAATTTTTAATTTCTTAACTTTAATCTTGTTATCCCATAATTGGTATGTAATGTACACCCATGTTGGTATGTACATATTCCTTGTATGAAATTACTATAGAAGTTATTACTGTAGTCACTTATTATTATCACTTATTATTATAACTGATTCATATAACTTTGAAGATATTTATATTTAGGCATTTACTTTATTTTCTTTATTTTATTCTTTATTTGATTTTTATTTTTAATATTTTTTATTTTGTTAGTCTTAAGCTTAAAGAAATAATTATTGTTATATATTCAGGATGTATCCTACCAATAAACATTTCATTCATTCATTCATAATACCACATAAACAAGAGAGACGCACTGCTGTGCGCCCCTCCTGTTACCCCACCCGACACATCAACTGACCACGTGGCAATGCTACACAGCAAATCGCTCTGACTCTCCTATCTCTGTGTCGAGCGAGTCGAGGAGAAATTGTAATGCTCTCTCAACATATAGCAAGCTATTCTTTACGCTCTCATGAAACCACCATACCCAAGATAAATACTTTCTGATACTGTATATTAAATTTATCCAAAAAGCGAGCGAGTGGCTTTTATGCCGTACGAGTTACATCCAATGAATTAGGATTAACCGCGCAAAGAATGCAAACTTTTCACTTATCGAATCTCACCTTTGTTATGGCCTTTGCTTCTGGG
This sequence comes from Gonioctena quinquepunctata, assembly GCA_018342105.1. Lineage (NCBI taxonomy): Eukaryota > Metazoa > Arthropoda > Insecta > Coleoptera > Chrysomelidae > Gonioctena > Gonioctena quinquepunctata. The sequence continues at coordinate 178,427 of JAFIRS010002564.1, read as the reverse complement.
GAATGTGTGCGAACTATTTATTCGATAGAGTTTTCAAGCTCCAAAAGAGAGCTCTGAGATATATGTGCAAAGCCAATTTGAGGGACTCATGTAGACCATTATTTTTGCTCCATGGAATTTTGCCCCTGGCCTGCATTTTCATTTTGGAAACTGTATGCTTGATCCAAAAAAAAATCTAAAGAATTCAGATATTTGTCGCTGACACATAATACCCGCAGCTCTTCCCTAAACATTAATCTGCCTAGTCTCACATCAACTCTAACTAAGAACTCCTTACGAAAGCAAGAAGTTATTCAATCACCTGCCTTGCACTTAAAAAAAATCGAAAATGAACAAAAGTTTAGGAAATCGGTAAAAAAGTTTCTTTCAGAGAAAGCTTGTTATAATCTCAGCAAATTCTATCAGATTACCTAATTTTCTATTAATGACACCGGTTTTCAAATTACACAGCAGCTCAACTGCCTTTACCAACAAATTCGTGAATGTTTATATAAATTTTTAAATTTTTATTTTTTTATTTCATTATTTATATTGTTCTATTTGAGACTATATTTTGTAAGGAAAAACTTTCTTTCGACTACTAAGTATATTTGATTCGACTTTGTCTTTGTGTGAATAGTTTCGACACTTTACCAATAAGAATTTATTTTTCTTCAGACAATAAAGTACATTTTGATTTGATTCTCTAAAAATGACATGAGGTGCTAAATTTTTATATATGTTGCTTTTGCTTAGGTGAATGTATTTTATCTTATTTATTTATTTATTTATTTACGGATAAACCATTACATTTAAAGTTTACAGTTGGAATAGAATTTACTAAATTTAACTTATAGTTATCATTTCATTGTTGTGGGACATGTGTTTTTATATTATATTTACATTTACTAATATTTTTTCTTTACAAGACTTTGTCAATGAGATATTAATCTTCCGACAATAAAGTATAATTTGATTTGAATTAACGAAGAGTGTCAAAATAGGGAAATAAGTGTATGTACCGCTGTAGAAGCCAGTGAACCTTGTATGAGCTGACAAATCGCAAATCAATATGAATGACAGAACTGTTCGGAATATTTTGAAAAGGAATTGATACCATTGTGACAAAGTACAAACAACACAGGACATTTTTCCCGAGGACCACATTAGATGGATGGAATTTTGCGAAACCATGATGGAAAAACTATTTTTTTATTTTTTTTTAAATGTATTATTTACAGACGAGTCATCGTTTTCTTTACAATCCATTCATTGTACGGTATTGATCTCGGGAAAATCAGCATCCAAGTATTCCTGTGCGTACTCAATACCCACAAAAATCAATGGTTGTACGAATGTTAGGAGACTATATCATAGGTCCCTTCTTTATCGATGGTAACCTGAACGCTGTCAAATATCTACAACTCCTTCAAAATCAAATTATTCCGACAGTTCAGCTACTTTCTATGAATTTTGGGGAATTTGGTTTCTACAGGATGGTTGTTCAAGTCACAATGCACGAGACATAATTTCTCCAAACTACGTTTCAAGATCGTGTAATATCTACACATGGTACGATCATGTGGCCTCCCAGATGACCAGATTTATCTCAGAGTGATTTCTTTCTTTGGGAATATCTGAAAGAATCCGCTTATCGACATGAATTTCAGAGAGCTACAAATCTTGATGAATTAAGAGGGGAAGATTATCCAACTTTGCGCCAACATTATGCCAAATCTACTTGGTGATGAGATTATCTCTATTTGGCTATTGTTTGGCACAAGGTGGTATATTTGAATCTTTATTACATTAGATTTGTAGTTTTTTGTTTTGAGTTAAATTTGAGTTTATTGAACATTTTTAGTTTATTTTTCACAAGTTATGTTATGTTTTTTAATTCGTAGAATGTATTTGATTTTCAAAGCCTTCATGGCAAAAAGGAACCACAACACTTATTTTCAGAAGATAAATTATTTGTTACATTTATTGCAGCAAATAATTTCTCGCATGCAATGGAACATCAGTGTCGTAGATTCTCTTTCCTGATAAGCCAGACACAAATCCACATCTAGCCAGTCTTCAACGTTGATAATCTTTGAATTGTTCTTATGTACAGAAACTTATTCAATATTTATTTATTGTAGAAAAAATACAAACAAGGCCATAAGGCCCTACCTACAAGATTTCACTTTCCTAAAACTACTTTTTTTTTTACTTAAAGCATTTATTCAATTTCCAAATAAATAATACATGTATCTATAGAGCATTTGTTCCTAATCAGCAACATGCTGGTGACGGAACATTACAATCTTCGTGTTGTGGTTCCTTTTTAATTCTACATACAATATAACAATAATATAGTATAACAATAACAATAATTGGTGTATTACAGCAGTATGGTATACCTTACCGCAGCTATAACATTAATATGATCCAACAATAATCCACCATATTCATAATACAGTATTTCGTTGATTTATATGCTGTAACAGGCTAATTTTGAAAGAGGAATAACTATCTTTGTTTTTCACAGGATTTGGCAATGAATTGAAGGTTTCTAGACCTTTGTATATAGGATTATTGAGTGCTAGATTTGTTCTTACATTTGATAAGTAAAAGTTATTTTGATTTCTAGTCTCATATGTGTGGGTTTCACTAACTAAATTGATTATAGTGTTACACTTTTATTGATTTTTTTGGATTTTGTATGTGTATTTGCATTGTTCTATTTGTAATATTTGTTTTAAGGGTATTATTCCTGTTTCCGTATATTGTCTCTGTATGTGTTCTGTAGTTATATCCAAATAAAGATTTCACTACCTTATTTTGAAGAATCTGTATTTTCTTAAATTGTGAGGGTCTACATATACCCCAGGCTGTTATAAGATAGCGAAGAATTGACAGAAAGTATGCATTGTAAATCATAAGTCTATTTTGTGCATTCAGATAATTGCTACATCTATACAAAGCACCGATCATGGGGACTACCTTTTTTGAGATGTGATTTGATTGTTCCTGCCAGTTCAGCTTGTCATCTATGACCAGCCCTAGATATTTGGTATAATCAACTCCTTGAATTACCTGGGAACTAATTTTTATGAAAAGATCATGGGTTTCCATTTTTCTGTTTTTAAACAACATGAAAATAGTTTTGTTAACATTTATTTTAAGCTTATTACTGAGGAGCCATTCTGCATACAATTTTAAATGCATTTTTATTTCCTTCATAGACAAGGATGGTGTCGTCTGTAAATATGTAGTAGCGAGCTTTCAATTGGCTTTTTCAAGATTTAGTGTATGTAATGAGTACAACATAGGTCCCAAGACTGACCCTTGCGGGACTCCACAGGTTACATTTGTTAGTGCACTATTTACTCTGTCTAGTGATACATATTGTTGGTTTCTTAAATATGTTTCTAGTAGATCACAGCATTTACTTCTCATTCCCAGTAAATTGAGCTTATTTATTAACATTACGTGGTCAACTACATCAAATGCCTTTTGTAAATCAACTTATGACATATTTTTATTGCCTAGATTAGTCTTAACGTGATTTAAAAAGTCCATTGTGTCGCTCTGCGTGTTTGATTGTTTTTGGAAGCCGTACTGAAATCTATCTAGTTCAACATATTTAGTTAGGAAGTAACTGACCCTATTTGTTATGATAATTTCTAAGAATTTCGACAATGCACATACTACAGTTATGGGACGATACTTTTCTACTTAATTTTTTGACCCTGCCTTAAGAATAGGGGTTTTTACCAATTTTCAACGCATTGGGGAAGATTCCAGTTCTCAACATTTTATTGACTAATTTGACTAGGACTGGTATAATAAGTTCTTGAACTGAAAGCAAGTTTTTCACAGTTATATTGTCTTGGCCAGGAGCAGCATTTATATTCATTTCACTTAGGGCTTCCTTTACTCCGTTAGGGTTTGATTCATGTAGATATATTGAATTTGTAATAGTAATTTCTTTAAAGGTTTGTGTAGGTGGTGTATTTGCTTGATGTACGTTAATGCTGTCAACTATCAATTGACCTACTATTTACAATGTCCGTCTTGTCTGTTATGAGTGTATCATCATCTCTCTCAATTGCTTCTATTCCTGCTGTTTTTCCCCTTTAACTAGGAATTTATGAATTCCATTGCTTTTTTGGAGTATTACCTGCTTGGTCCCATCTAATACTGAAAAAACTTGTTTTTAGCTTTTTTTTTTTCATTATTATCTTGATTCTTTATGTTTTTGAACTCCATCATGATTTTGTGGATCTACAGGAAATTTACATTTTAGTCTATATAGTTTATCCATTCACTATTTTCCCCAACTTTAATATTTATATCATTTGTGGACTGGATTTTTGCTTGTTGTATGATATATATTAGGTTTTCAAACGAATCTATTGGATTATTTTCAAAAAGAATTTTGTCAAACTGTGAAATGAATTTGGAATGGTTTAATTTACTGAATGTTTTCAGTTTCTGGTAATGTTCTTACTTTGATATACAATTCTATATCAAGTAAGTTGTGATCTGACAAAGCACTATAATCAATTTTTATCTCACACTTTTCAATACTCCTAGTGACTAAAACATGATCAATAATTGACTGTGATGGCTTTCTTGTTACATAATCCCTGCCTAGCTTGTTTATTATTTCAAAGCCGTTTAGTGTTATACAATTTCTATAGTCTCTTGATTCCTTTTCCTTTAGTAAGTCTATGTTGAAGTCACCGACTATGACAGTTTTTTTATCTTGCTCTTGTCCTAGTAGTTTTTCCTCTGTTCTAAGGAATTCAATTTTATTGTATGAACTAGAAACTAACTGAGAACACTATAAGTTTATACATACCCCTATACATAACCTACAGCGATACATGTCTATAGAGACAGACAATAGTGCATACTCTTATCTATTTATTCCCGAAGGAGAAGAGAAGAAAAAAAAAGTAGAATAGAAAGAAATCAGATATGTTTTAGGAACCTAGTGACATGAATTCTCGAGAAACAAAAAATGTATCCTAACCACTATGACTGAAAAGATGGTTTTACATACAGAACAAATTATTTGAGAACACCTGGTTAAATTGCGGAAATTATATGAAGAACAACAACTAATATCATTATGATGCACTCCTCATTTGAAATTTCATTTGCAAACCACTCCATACAATCATCACCTCGATAATTTCTGAAAAAGGACAGAGAATCATCAAAATTGCATTTTACATAATACCCTGCACTGTAAGCCACGTGCTTTTGATATTTTTTAGTGTTTGTTGTAGTTAGATTATTTACTTTTTCTAGCATACATTCAAAGTCTGCATAAATGACAAATGGGGTTGTTTGTTTATAAGTATAATTTTTGAATTCAACATGATTTTGGAACTGACATTTTGTATTCGTTTAATTCTGAACAAAGCTTTTCATGTTTTGCAATTTTTTTTTCACTTGAAAAATAATCAACACATCTATTGCAAACAAATTTTTTGCGTTTACTTTTATTTAATTGACTGGAAATTAATCTAGACAGATTTTTTATCCAACAATAATGAAATTTGATATCTACGTCATTTTCATCTGCTGGTGGAACATCGTAATCGTTTACTTTTGGAAACTACGTATTTTCTACCAGAAGCAAATTAACGTGGTGGTTCACTTTAGTTTTTGTTAATCTTGCAGGTACTACTGTATAAAAAGTATTTTCGTATTTGTAGAACTGTACTGTAATATGGATATGAAGAGGTCAATGAAGGATTATTTTTTGCAGGATAGAGGGCGCTCACGACAGACCAGTAAAAACAAGACTGATCTCCGTTTGAGACGTTAATACATGCTTGTTTGTTTTTTATTTGTTCCGGTAACTTAATGTATGATGAACCATTACCTATTTCGAATTTGTTTATATTGATATCCATGGAAATGATTCTATTGAAAGCATATCCTGAATCGTGTTCTTGGAATTCTGATATTTTACTACAAATTTTATTTTGAATGTTCTCGATAAACCAACACTGTAAATCGGTAGCAACATCTATATTCATGTTCCTTGTATTAAAATATTTGAAATCTAGAATTTCTTTTGTTTCAGATTTCTTTACAAACTCACCACAGAAATTTTTGAATACTACACATGAATCATTAAAGAACTGCCCCAAATCCTTATGCGTCAAATTTATGATGATGCCTGTTTTAATTCTACCAGCGAAACTTGAGGTAACGTCTTTCCATTTCACGCGGTCTCTCAAATGTTTCTTAAGACCCCACCCAACGTGTCTGTTTCGAATTTTTTTTCGAAAATGTTTCAAATGTCCTATATTTGTTTGTAATCTTCTCAATATTATATCAGGATTATAAGTAAATATCTCAACGAAATTTCAATGAAAATAATGTATTTCTCAATTTTCGAATCATTAGCAAAATTTGGAATAATATTTTGGGGAAGCCATAGTAACATAGCAGATATTTTTTGCTTCCAAAAAAGAGTAATGAGACTTATTTTCAAATTTAAGCATGGTCAATCCTGTCGAGGTTTGTTCAAAATGAAAAGCATCCTGACAATATATGCACTTTATATTTATGAATGTGTAGTCTACTTATTCAAAAATAAAAGCAAACTGTCAGTATCTGGTGGAAACCACTCATATCCAACTCGTAGCACAAATACCCCATACATAGATTGACACTTACTGAGAAACACCCTTCATATGCAGCTCTAAAGTTTTTTAATAGATTACCTGATTGTATCAAAACCTGTGAAAGTATCAACAAATTTAAAAAACTTGTTAGGAGCTTTCTGATAAATCTAGAACCCTATTCAATTCATGAATATTTTAATGTGTACTATTTTAATGTGTAATTTACTCTCTATGTACAAAATACGCTGGCGTTGTTTCGTTTTATGTTTTCCTTTTGTCTATTTCTGTAAATATAAAACATTCTCCGAAATATACATTATATTATTATTATATTATACTCCCACGGATTATTTCTTTTCACGAATTGCTTCATTGCATAAACTTAAATACCTCCCCAAACGTTTCAACCACACTTTTTCATCCTTAATTGTGAATTTATTAAATAAAATTTTCTGTACTTTTTTAATGAATGCCAGTAATTTTTTAACTATTTTTCCAATATCCCTGACTTGAAATACCTGTTGGTCCTTTGTAGGGTTCTGCGTCTACTCGATGATCTCGAATTAAACTGCCGGATTTGATTTCCCTGTGTCCACGAGTCCTTTGAAGACCACAGAGTATTTGCCTGTGTCAAAGTGCCTTATGAAATCTTGGTACTCTTCCGTCACTGATTGCGGTAGAAACCTCACAAAAGGCCCAATTTTTTATTTATTCAATTTTTTAAGTAGGCAAGCCTAACATACAAACAAAAATACAAAGTAACTTACAAATATATATAAATATCTTACCACCCTATACCGAACATTTGAGAGTACATGTAAAGTAAAGCAAAGTACACATACATATCACTAGATTACTAGGTTGGATCACGTTAATCAAACCAAATACTGAATTAGATTCTTTTACGAATTGTGGCAGTTATTAAATTCGTTTAAGCCTTTATGAAACATACTGTTCATTCCAAATTTAGTGTTAGTTTTTTAATGTAAAAATTGTTATTTCTTCTCGTATTGTACTCATGAACTTCATTAATTTTTACTATGAACTTTTGAAAGTAATTGGGTAGCAATCCTTCATGCAGTTCAAATATAAAGATCATAGTCATAAATAATATACGTTCTTCAACTGAGAACCAGTTTAGACACTCTAACATCAGTTTAATTGCTGTGTAACGGCTACATCCCAATATTAATCTCATACCCCGATTTTGAAGCTTTTGCAATTGTGTTATTTTATTGTTACCAAGTAGAAAAAGTAATGATGCACAATAATCAAAATGAGGTTGAATTAAACTTTTAAAAAGAGTCAACCTAGCATACATAGACACTTTCTTACATATACGAGAGAGAAAAAAAAGTTTTTTGGATATTTTTTTACAAATAAAATCAGCATGTCAATTTAGTTTTAAATTTGTATCAATTATAAAACCCAAATATTTTATTTCAGTTACATTTTCAATGTTAATATTATTAATTTTTATAATAGCATTTGCCCAAATAATTTGATCATATTTATAAGATGATGTCAAAATCATGCTTCTTGTTTTACTGACATTTAGTTTAAGTTTATTATTAAATAAATATGTTTCAATGCTATTTAAAGACCTATTCATTTCAACAATTGCCTGATCTAAATTTTCATGTATACAACAAACCAATGTATCATCAGCAAAGAGATTTATACCGTGTGATCCAGAAATGTGGTTAATATCATTTAAATAAATAATTAAATTTATTTAATTCTGCAGTTGGTAGTATGTAAGAGTCGAATTCAAAAAGCAACGGGCCTAACACACTGCCCTGAGGTATGCCACTCTCAATTATAAGTTCATCTGACAATTCTTTTCCAAATTTAGTTTTTTGTCTTCTGTTAAATAAGTAACTTTGAATCCAATCCAAAACAATCCCCGATATCCCATAATACTTTAATTTTTCAAGAAGAATAGTTCGGTCAATTGTTTCAAATGCTCTTTTAAGGTCGAGAAATGTCGCAACAATGTTCTGATTTCTATCAATTATATCTTTCCATTCAGTTATTAAAAATTGTAGAGACGTTTCACATGAGTGTCTACCTGATTGGTTGCCTAGAAACAATTCATTGCTATCAAAGTACTGAATTAATTGGTTATATACAGATAGTTCTAACACTTTTTCAAGAGTAGATAGTATATTTAATGGCCTAAAATTTTCAGCTTTAATTGAGCTAATTTTTGGTACAGGAACAATAGTAAAACATTAAATTGATCAGGAAACACACCGGTTTTAAGTGATGTGTTAATTAAATTTAATATTGCATAGCCAGCTACATCAAAACTATTTTTTAAGAAGTTATTGTTTAAAATTTCTGATTTATTAGTTTTGTCAAGAGATAATATAATATTTCTTAGTTTAGTTCATTAATTGTTAAAGGCACGAATTCAGTGAAATTAGTTAATATAACAGGGTAGTCATGTCTCCATTGCTGTACATTTTGGAAAACTGATGTTATTTCATTTACACTTTGTATAAAATATGAATTAAAATTATCAGCAATGTCTAGTTTCTTATTTAAAATTACATTTTGGTGATTAATCTTGAACTGGATATGGCTAACATCTTGTTTTGGCTTAACAAGTTTTCTAAGACACTTCCACATTTCCTTACTATTATTTTTATTGTTGTCAATCGTTTGTTCATAATATAATCTTTCTTTTTTTCTTAGTAAAATATATTGATTTCTAATGATCTTATAGACATTCCAGCGTTCTTCTTTTAGACCACCCTCGCAATGCCTAAAATTGTAATATGCATTATTACGCTCACGTTTTTTTCCTTTAAGTTCATCATCAAAATAGGGTACATAATTACTTTTAAGATATATTGTTTTTTCAGGGACAATTTCATTAACAATTTTTGACATATTGTCAATTAGTTCAAGCAAAATATTATCAACATTAACTGAATTATTGTTCCAATTACAAGAGATTAATTTCATATTTATATTATGGTACCCTTGATCTGTGAATTTTCTAAAAGTAATTGATTTTTCAGGCAATCTAATGTAGGCAATGTCCAAGACAATGCAATTTCCGAAACGACTCCTGACGATGTTGGCTTGACATATTTTCTTTGGCTCACCTAAAGGCAGATCCTCAAGTTTCTTGATGGGCTTCCTTTCTGGAATCAGGGATTTTTTGTTAAGAACAAATAGATCCATCTGAAAACAAATTTGCTGTGTTAGACGTCTGGAAACTTTTATGATCTCAGAAAATAGCTTAGAATCATGATAAATTTTCCTCGAACAACTCTACTCTTGAAAAATTCAGTTTATGAAAATTAAGAAAAACTGAAATTGAATTTATTCATTAAAATTAGATCCATAAAACTTAACTCTACCATCGAAAAATTCAGTTTATGAAAATAGCTGAGTCATAAAAATATTTTCCGAACAGATATATTTTCTCTTGGCTACAACGCTTCACATGTTGCACATTGAGGTCAATAGAATGAAAAAGTTCTCTCACTATTGATATTGATATGATCACAAACTTGTTTTCCGAGAACGACTTTTGCTTGTAGATCAATGCCATATCTAGATCAACGCGAATGATGCAACGTCTGGCGGCTTTGTGAAATAAATTGTCTAAAAAATAACTGTACCGATTTCTTGGGATTATTTTTAAAATTTACCATGTGAAAAATTGCTATAAAATGTTTTCAAACAATGATATTTTCACATTCATCCTATAACAGATTTTTTATCTCTAGGAACAAAAGCCGAGTTTATTTTTGAAACTTATCCATGTGAAAAATTGTTATAAAATGTTTGCAAACGATATTTTTCACATTCATCCTATAACAGATTTTTATCTAGGAACAAAAGCTTAATAATTTCTTGCTTTGGGCGCTCGAACTTGCAGTAAATACAATGAGAAATTTTCAATGCGTCCTGAGAGTAGGTTTTATTTATCTGTGATGTGTGAAACCTTCGTGAACTAGGAAACAATCATTTGTTACCGAAACATATGCTTGTTTTTCGAAATGGCTTTCACATGAAAATCACGTCAGAATCTTGAGAATGGCAAAATGCCTGTTCTGTGAATCAAACTTGCAGTAAATATCCTGAGAAATTTTCAACGTGCCCTGAAAACACATACTTTTATTTAGCTCTGTCACATTTCGTAGGGAAAACAATTATTTGTTGTTGATCTGCTTAAAAATCAATATGTTAGGGTCACAAGAATGGTAAAAACTGAAACTGAAATTCATATAAATATTTTTGAACATTGAATGGATGTACAATGGACAAACATTTTTAACATCCAATGGACGTCCATGTTCACACGTACAATGAACATCCATTCAATGTCCATGGACGTTTGGACTTGAGATGGACCTAAAATGGACGTCCAATGGATGTCGTGTGTTCTATGGGAAGGTGTATAGAAAATTTTTCAGGATTGGTGTAGCAGCAAGAACATTATTAAGTCATCGTTCACAGAAAATGTACTTTTGGCATATTTTAGTGAACTCAGCACTAAATATAAAGCCTATGGGCTTTCTACTCCATGCTAAGAAGCACACACAACATAAATAATGAAATCAATATAGAGAATTATTTGAAATTACGCTCGTTTCCTAAACGTCAATCAGAGAAACATGTAGCTAAAATGGCAAAAACTTTTAGGCCAGAACAACTTAATAATTTCATAAATAGAGCTTCTGATGAGAAATATCTGGCGAAGAAAGGTAGTAGGTCTCACAATATTCAATCGTTTTCATCATTTAGTCAATTACATAATTTATTTTAGGTTGCTTCAATAATGGGCATTATGAGTGCTTGTCATGCAGCAGAATTGCACTCTATGCAAATTACAGATTTAGATGATCTGGATATATTTTTATGGTCAGTGTACCAAATACAAAAACAAAAATTGTCAGAAAATTCACTGTTACGGGAAATTTTTATACCATAGTTAAGAAATATTTAAATCTTCGTCCTACTGATATATCGCAAACGATATTATTCTTTAAATTTCAAAATGGAAAATATCACTCACAAAGAATTGGCATTAATACATTTGGATCAATGGGGAAAGGCATTGCTACATTTTTAAAATTACCACTGTAATTTAAATACAGGGCATTGTTTTCGCCGCTCGTTGGCAACTTTATTAGTAGATGCTGAAGGGGATATAACGGCACTGAAACGCCATGGCGGTTGGCGATCAACTACTGTGGCTGAGGGGTAGGTTGATGATTCCGAAAAGAATTAGACAGAAACTGCAAATAAAATATACAGTTCTATAACACCTCAACCAGTTAGTACATCAACAACATATATGCAACAAACTCAAAATGAAACAATAAACTTGCATAATTCAGTCCCACATATTCAGTTTACTGGTTGTTCAAACTTCACAGTTAATTTTATTAATAAAAAAAATTGTAGTTACAATTAAATTTTTTATAGCATTGTTATAGGTAACTATTAAGTTTTGTGAATAAAGTTCTTTCTCTGTACTTGTACCTTAGTATTTATCGTTATAGTCGTAGATCATGTATAGTATTCAACTTGCGGTAATGGTCATAACTCACTTGATGAATTAGAACACTCGCCTGTGGCTCGTGCTGCAAACTTCATCTGCGTGAGTTATGACCTACATTACCGCTCGTTAAATAATATACTATTTTCGAAATGGCGAAATATCGCAATATTTCAGTGGACTCCCGATTAAATCTTGACGTAATCGATAATCGAAGTAATATAAATGGTGGAATCAATGAGAAAAAGTACTAACCAGGCTCCTCAAATATTTAGGAGGCAATTGCAGCCTTCACAATTTTTTTCGTTCGTGCGCGGAAAGAATACAAATTTCTTGATGACAATCTTAAACGAATGATATTTGTGTGCATCCCCTGTGTTGCCAAATTGGGGGAAGCACAGTGACCTTCGAAAGTATACTTTCAAACACTATAACATAAACAAAGTATATAAGCAGCGCACTTCAGCGGCGAGGGTCTGCACTAAATTTTAAATGGCTATCGAAAATCGGGCAACTTGGACTCCCTCATATTTTTCTGGCAAAGTGTTTGTTACTATGTTACATGTCGTATGCGACATTTTTTAAAGGGTGGTTACAGGGCGTCCGTATATCGGAGGCTCGGTGACATCGGAGTCTCAGTGAACCTCAAGGCCGGAGGCGGAGGCCCACTTATACCCTTTACATATACATATATATATATATATATATATATATATATATATATATATATATATATATATTTGTTCAAAAGACAAACAAAAAGTCTAAACTTACACAATCATCCTGAATAAAATGTGATCCACAAAATAATAAGCTTAAAACATACAGTATATGAAATTATATCTAACTAAAAGTAGCCAATGGGAGAACAGCAAACTTCTTAATGACAATAGCCAATCAGGGAACAGTATGGTCAAATGTAAGATTTGAAATTGTGAGAAAATAAGAACGAGAAAGTGTCAGAGACAATTATCACTGAAATTGTATATAGTTTATAAGAAAGAAAAATAGTTCTATTTATAAGTTTTGACAAATAACCCCAAACAGTGAAAATGTGACAATATAGTGCGCGAATTCAAAAATTCAAATAAAAAGGAATGAGGAAAAATGGTATCCTGGAAACGAAAAAACAAAGCCACAAAGGAGACTGAAAATAATTTAGAAACGAATGCCACGTTTTGTTGGGAGAGAAAGAAAAATTCATTAATTACAACATAATAAGCAGAAAACCAACATTACCTTATTTGTACACCATATACAAGTATCCAAAGCTGATTTTTGGATTGGTATGGTTCCTTCTTTTTGGTATTGGAGTTCCTGAGAGCATTGGAGTGAAAAGGAATCCAAATCCTGGTGTGTATTGAACAGCGACAGTTCCAGCGACAGGTATAAACTTTCCTAGTGCACATCACGAACTGAACAATTTCACTAATAACTCATATCCCATCAGAAGAACTTTATTTCATTTGAATTTGAACTATTAAAGAAATTTTCACTTTCAAGGTAAAAGTGAGGTTGTGTATATTTTACCCATGAACTTTTCTCATGATAAAAAATTTTTTTGATACTTGTTGCTTATTTTCCACAATTATCAGCAATCGTATTTATAAACACTGAATAGAAAATGACATCAAGCAGTGGCTAGTGGCTCAATTGCCTGAACCGGCTATCTGAGACAAGGGGCGTACCAACTGAGTTTAGCTGTGGTAAGGAAAGTGATAACAATTGGCAGCAACGTGACGAGAGAACAGTGACGTTAGCTAGCAATTATTATTATATCGCAAAATAAATTATACAGAGCGAAAATATTTATCTATCAATATTTCATAACAAAAAGGTTAATATCATAACAACTATTGTTTTTACAATTATCATTACATTACAATTGGCACCCAAAACGTGGGGCAAAATAATAACAAAATAATTTGTTATATACATCAACATAACAATTGGCGCCCAACGCGGTGCAAAAATATATTAATAATAATAATAACAAAATTCAATTATAAAAATCATTTTATACAATTTATCAAAATATAACAAAATAATTTTTATATATGATTAATAACAAATGGCGCCCAACGTGGGGCAAGTAAGGGAAATATATTATTTCTTAAGATTTACCGCAACGTAGTGGCAAGTAAAGGCAATATATCATTTCAAGGCAAAGTAAGGGAAATATATTATTTCTTAATATTTATCGCAACACTGTGCGAACATTAGCAATTGGCATTTCAACGTGTAAGGCTAGATATTGGTGAATAAAAAATGGATTTGAGAGATGGTAAGAAAGTTGGTTTGGAAGAAGGTGCAGAAGGTAGAGAGAGGGGTGATCAGGAAGAAGGAGAGAGTAGTAATGTGAGAGGGAGTGAAATAAAAAGTGAGAATATACAAATGGACAGTAAATTGGATAAAATGATGGCTTTCATAGCAAGTATGAAAAATGATATGAATGAAAAAATGGATAAAAATTCAGCAAGTATGAGAAATGATATGAAAGAAAATTCAGCAAGTATGAAAAATGAATTGAAAAATGATATGAAAGAAAATTCAGCAAGAATGGAAAAAAAATGGAAAGAATGAATAATGAAAACTCAGAAAAAATAAATAAAAAAATAGAAAGAATGAATGAAAAGTCAGAAAAAATGAATGAAAATATGGGAAGAATGAAAAACGAAATAAAAGAAAGTATGAAGGAGGATTAAAAAGAAAATTCAGCAAGAATGGAAGAGAAAATAGAAAGAATGAATGATGGAATGAGAGAAAGTATGGGAAGAATGGAGAAAAGGATGGAAGAAAAAATGGGAAATATGAAGAATGAAATGAAAGAAAGTTTGAAAAATGAAATAAAAGAGTTGAAAGAAAACACAGCGAGTATGGAAGAAAGATTAAGAGAAAATGTGAAAAAAAATATAAAGGATATGAAAGAAAATATGGAAAGAATGGAAAACAAAATACAAACTAAATCTCAACAAAGTAAAGAAGAATTTTTAGAAATGCACAAACAATTAGAGACAAAAATAGGACAACAAAATGAGGAATTTTATGTGGCAGTAACACAAGAAGTACCCACTATAAATAATCATGTAGAAAGGCAGGATGAGAAAATAAAAGACATGAAATTAGATATGAATAGTAAACAAGAAAGAGTTAAAAATGAAATAAGTACTTTTGAGAAAAAAGTAGAAAAACAACATAAAGATACTAATTTAAAAATAATAAATGTAGAGAGTGAAATAACTAAGAATGTAGAAGAAAAGATAAAATTATTAGAATTAAGAAGAACAGACAATAATTTAGAAAGTAGAATCATCAATAATTGTCACGGAATACAAATTAACAATAAATTTGAGGGCAACATTAAAAAATTACATCCCATCTTTTATTAAAATAATAAAAAAAAAACTAGACATATAAATGATATTGAGGAATTGAAAGAATTATTAGACAGTATTTGTTTAATCAACCTTGTATATGGTTTAATAGCCAGGAAAAGAATATCAATTCTTTTCAAGATTTTGAAAATTTATTTTTAAAACAATATTGGGGGGAAAATGCACAATTAAGTATTAGAGACAAATTACAATTTGGAAAATTTGATGAAAAAAGAAGTTTGAATTACAATAATTATGCAATCCAAATGTTTGCAATGGCACAGTATTTAGATCCGGTTATGAGAGAGGAAGAAATAGTTGGTAACATCAGCAGGCATTTTAAACAAGCAATCTTTGAAGTTATAAACATGCATGAGATTAAAACCATGGTATAGAAGTTGGGATAACAATAACCAACAAAGGAATTCACAATATAACAGCAATGATTATCAAAGAAGTAATCAAAATAATTATAGAAATGTAAACAATCAGAATAATAGGTTTATGAATCAGAATAATAATAGAAATAATAGGTATTTTAATAATAATAATTATGATAGGAATAGGAATAACAATAGACAAAATTACCAAAATCAAGGTTATCAAAGAAATCAAAATTTTAATGACAATAATAATAACAATTATAGCCATAATAGAACTAATTACAATAATAATAATCAAAATTACCCCCAGCAATATCAAGGACAAAAAACTTATTATAACAGACAACCACAAAATGCTGGTATAAATAACAATCAAACAGACGACAATACAAGACGGGTATATTTAAATAGGAGATGTCAAAGTGCTGAAAATTTACATGAAAGAGAGGGACAAGTTTCGTCAGACAGAACAAAATTTTTGCTAGGAAAACCATATGTTAGGCTGGAAAACACAAATTACCAACACCCGATAGAATTTATAATGAAAGATGAAAATATGGAAAATGAACAAAACATAGGATTCATAATTTTAAAAGGAAAAATAGGAAATAAAATAATAAAAATATTAATTGACACAGGGTCTGAAGCATCTTTAATTAAAGAAAATTGTTTAGAAGATTTCATGAAAGTTAAAAATATTCTAGTAAAGATGCCAAAAACAAATGGTGCCCAACGTGGGGCGAAATAATAACAAATAATTTGTTATATACATCAACATAACAATTGGCGCCCAACGCGGTGCAAAAATATATTAATGATAATAATAATAACAAAATTCAATTATAAAATTTATCAAAATATAACAAAATAATTTGTTATATCATCATCAATATGTATATATATATATATATATATATATATATATATATATATATATATATATATATATATATTTTATTTATATTTTAGTTAGTTTTTAGATTTGTTTACATTTGAAACATGCAAAATAAATCATTTTGGATTGGTTTGGTGCCCATGTGTATTTTTACCTAGGGTGTTCGAATCTGTAATGACATGGTCAAACTATATCTTCTCAATTGAAAAAAAAAAGAACTGTTTTCCTTATACATTTTTCCATTAGGAACTTTGTTAGTTTTCAGATTCTCAAATATCGTCAAAAATTAATTAAATCAACAAAACAAAAAAAATCCAAAAATGTGTCCTAAATGTGATTTGTGGGTTAGAAGATGTGAACGAGGTGATGGTCGATTCGAACTGATTGGTCATGTTAATAAAGATACATATATTTGTTCAATTCACTTCGTAAAAGAACGTGGTATATCAATAGAACATCCGTATCCAATCAGTTATGTAAAAAAAAGAATCATTTCATCAGATAATTTTTTGAGCCATTTCATTGTTAATGTGATAGTTTGTGCTGTAACCTTGCATAATGAATGTTTTTTTACAGTTGAAAGTAGCAAAGATCTGTTTAGCTTTACTATTAATAATTTGTATTTTTCGATTATTTATCTTTATTTCTCATTTAATTGCACTGATAATAAGGGTAATCACACGTGTTGTCCAGCCATATTCACTAAAAGTGTCCGAAATTTTCATATTACCCGCTTTTTTTGTGGATGCGCTCGCGCTCAACGAGTCGTGAAAATGCCTATTGTGCAAGAAGATATAGAAAGGAGGCGAAATAGGTCGGAAGGATCGGACGTACTCGGCTATCCGAGTGATTTGCCCCGCAGCTACGTGACCTAGCGCAAAATTCAAACACTTGAAGATGTGATGAAAAATTCATAAATTTTGTAATTACATTATAATATATAAATATTCGTCTACTAGCCCAATTACATTTATATAAATTGGAACTATGGGAATTTACATCTGCCCAGCAGATTATTTTGGATCTCCTAAATCATCGTCCATCCAAAGGTCAACATCACTTAGCACAACACACACACACAAAACTGTGACCCGTGAGATCAGAGGTTATGACTGGCAGACATAACTTTTTGAATCTTGATTTTCCGTAGTAAAATTTCCAAATTCATCCCTGAATGATCGTAATCGAATGGTTTGTAATGCTTTGTGGAAGTTTCTGCATACTTCCAGACATTAACTTTCTTTTTGGAACAGCAGAAGATTTGAGACATTTCCTTTTCTTGACACTCAATAATTCAGAAAAAAGGTCTCAAATTGAACACTACAAACACATGGGTCCTTCATAACTGAGGCCTTCAATTCACAATTCTCCAGCCAAATTATTTTGATTATTTCGTCCCTAGAAAACTGGTGAAATATAATGTCTTTATTTATGAACTCGTGAAAGTCTTTTCAGCATTCCTAGTTGACTTATTAATGACATAAAAAACTTTTTCGCTCAAAAGTTGAAAATATATTAATTTTTGTCCTACAGAATTGGAATATCGGAACGCGCCTAGTTCTCACAATAACCTTGATCTTGCCCCGCAGCTACGCTATATTTCTGCCAACAAGCGCTTATAGACATTTCTCCTCCTTTCTATATCTTCTTGCGATTGTGTACTTCGGAGCTTCAGAGTAGGTTTACGAGCACTATGGAGTGTACTCTCCTTAGGTACTCGGGAATTCGTTTGTGACGGCGTTCTATTGATAGCATATATTTATTAGTCATGCCACTTGTCACAACACAATTTGGTTAATTTTTTCACCTTTAGTTTTTATAGAATCTTCCTATCCCAAAATTATAATATCAAAGCCGAATGTTTGTGTTGTTTGTCCTACTAACTAATTTTAGCACAAGAAGAGATATACGCACAAGTATAAACAATGCAATGATGAAAACAGATGAGAAGAAAATAGAACAAAGACGAAAATCATAATTTGAATACAGTATTGCCGAGA
This sequence comes from Gonioctena quinquepunctata, assembly GCA_018342105.1. Classification (NCBI taxonomy): domain Eukaryota; kingdom Metazoa; phylum Arthropoda; class Insecta; order Coleoptera; family Chrysomelidae; genus Gonioctena; species Gonioctena quinquepunctata. The sequence goes on along the minus strand of JAFIRS010002564.1, from coordinate 159,634 downwards.
GCAAGATTCCTGTATTCAGAGGACGAAGCCTTTATTACAAGGGTAATACGGGGAGAGCTGCATAATAGCGCCGATGGGAAGCTACATCCAAGAAGGAATACAGAGAGTAGAAGAGAGACAGACCTTTAGTTTTATGTTTTATTCATTTCATATGTGTCAATTTGGTGAGGTGTACAAATGTCTATGGGTGTACATAATATTGGTCAATTAATAACGGGAACAATCGCACTAGCCATCTTGGTTTGGAAATCTTTTTAGTGATGAACCTTATCTGATTTATCTCTGAAATATACCATAATGGATTCAGAACACTACAAATGTAAAGCAGAACTTTCAATAACGGATATTGAAGAAGCTGAAATAGAACAAATCGCTTGTGGGTCCTACTTTGTTGACATTCACGATATTTTGAATAGAGAAATAAAGGAAGAGGCCACCGAAGTCAAACTGCTCAGTGAATATGAAGTGTCTAATGAGTGCCTGGAGAATAATGAGAATGGAACATTTTATGATACTAATTCAAGTGAATTCGAGATTATGCTGAAAAATGGTGCTGAAGACTCCACAGAATCAAAGTTTTCTCCAGCTCGTAAGTTTTCTTTAAGAAGTATTAAATATTGGTGGGCATATGCTAAGTTGAGAGTTGACTATGTATATAAAAAGTTGGAAAGAAAATATTTGTTTAATACAACATTGAAATAAACTAAGGCATCTTCAATCAGTCTAACCACTCGGAAAAATGAGAAAACCAATAGAATTGGATTTCAAGAGAATTTTTAGCATTACCTAAAATATTTTTAGCCCGACAGCTATACAGGGTGTGCCAAAAGCCGGTGTCAACTTTCTTACTTTAACACATTGGCTGCCGTGAGGCATAAACATGGCGTCTCAGCTTATTTTCAATAACAGCTGTATGACACACCTTTGGTGTCTCAGCGGTTATTCTGCGTGTGCCTTAGTTATGTGGGATTGAAAGAATTCGGCTGTAAGTGTCTAAAACTGTTTATGGCCTTTGAATCTGAGACTCAGAATCCGCTACTCATGGCCTGAAATATATGTTATTCATAAAATCAAAAAATATTTCAATGACCGTCTTTATTGACAACACAAAAAAATTTAATACAAAATATTATTTGGTGAGTTGTGCACTTGAAAGACAGAAATATTTTTCACACGCATTGCACTTTAGTTTTGTTCGAGGAGCCTTACTTTGGGCTTGGTCTCGTCTAGATTCTCTTTGGAGTTTTTCATAACAAAGAATGTTGATGTACTGCAATGGCAACATTCTACCCCTGTTGCACATCTTGGACACAATTTCCTCTTTGAACTTTATAATGGACAGTTTTTCATTGGCTACTTCTTGATGCAAAATATGTGCATTCACCTCAATGGCCAGCTTGCGGTACCAGTTCACCCCTCTGCGTAATGATATGTTGTAAGATTTCATTTGATCTGATGGGAGCTTTATGTTTATTGTAGACAACAAAAGCAGCAGGTTTTTATGGGTAAAGTAAGAACATAATAGTAATAGTATTGTCAATACAAAGTGCTTCACTCGATGTAAAGAGAAGTTGAAAATTTTGGTTGAGTTTTTTGTTAGAGGAGATATTTTCTGCGATCTGTCTATAGACATATTGTCATACGTGACCATACGTCAGTTCTCATTAAAAATTAACAAAAAATGTAAGATAAACAGTTTTTTTTCAAAATAACACTTATGTTTGTTATGGGATACTAAGGCTGAACTTTAAAAGCAAAAAAATGACTACTGAGATCGATTTTTTTAACATTATTAACCATAAAGTGTTAAATGGAAACCTACACTTTTTTTCACAGGGTTCAATTTTCCTTCTGATTCTGAGCTTAGACAACATAAGTTATGTTATCTTATCTTACAGTCTTTGAAATATGCCGATTTTTATGAAAAAAATTACCACTATACTAGTTTACGAAAAAAACTGTATCTCGCAAACCGTTCAAAATTAGGAAACTAAAATTGGAACAGTTACCTGGAAGTTCAGGCTTACTCTCTACAACAATAACTCAACTTTAAATCGGTATCATTGTGCATCATTCAAAAATCTGGATTATTTAAAATCTCGTACCACTTGCTGATTAAAAAGGGAACATTTCTTTGGCACAAAAACTGTGATATGAAAGAACCTTCGGAAAAAGTGCGGATACAGAATCGCCTTTTTTGGATTTGGAATTAAAGTTAATTACCCACCAGTGGCGTACCAATTATTCACAAATGGAGCGTAAATTCAAATGCTGCAAGAAAGACTTTGGAAACCTCCTTTGTATTACATGTTGTGACATTTTTCATCCAAGCTGTTTGGACCGTAAAACTAAATATAAAGAACTTGGTAGTTTCAAAATTTACTGCTCCCAAAATTGTGAGTTAAAGGATGCAGAGAAGAAACAAGATGCAGACAAACTAGTAAATGACATAAAAAAATTGAAGAATGACGTATCCCAAAGAGATGAGACTATAAACAAATTAGAATATGAGAAGGATGAAAAAATAACTGAGCTAATGAAGAGAATAGACGAGTTAGAGAAAGATACTAAAGAAAGAGAAGCTGATTATATTCGTGCTAGAAAAAAAAAACAGGACTTTGAAGATGAAGCCTATGAGACTGAAATATTGTATGTAAATAAACAGAGAGAACATGAACTTTTAATCTCTCAACTACAGAAAGGAATTAATGACGTGAAAAAGAGAAATGGATCATTGGAAGAAGAATTAAAACAAAAAACAGATGAAATACATAAGCATATTAGAGACCTAGAAAGCCTACAAGAAGTAAATGCAGAGATGCTAGGAACAATTAGAACACTAGAAATGAACAATATTACATACAGTAATGAGGTTGTCAGTCTGAAGAACACATTGACTCACCTACAAAGCTCAAAGGAAAACCCCATCGGAGAATTAACTTCATCCACAAAGGTGTCCGAGAGAAAGAAATTGGCATTTATTAATACACCATCACACTCCTGCATAAGGAAAAAATATTAATAGTATCTACGGTTCATGGTAAAGGCATGGCAGAAGCCATGTCTAAACTTACGGAAGAATATTCCATATTATCCTTTGTTAAACCTAATGCCACTGACGCGGAATTAGTTGTGACGGCTACCAACCTTGCAAGAGATTTCACCAAAGATGATGTCGTATTAATATGGCCAAACCGTCTCACAAGTAATTCACTGGATAACATTAGATCAAATCTTAAAAATACCTACACCATTATCATCTCTGAACCGTACAGATCAAATGGGAATATAAATCAATTGATTTATGAAAATAATCTCCTAATCTACAAAAAACTTCACGCCCAGAATACTAACCAATGCCTTTTCCTGGAGTGCAATAACATACTGCGAAGAAGCAATTACTATGGGGATGGTATCAGACTGACGAATGCTGCCACGTTTTTCCTAGGAAAAGCTTTATTGAGCTTAGTGAAAGGACTACCTACATCGGGGAACTGCGAATCTGAACAGCCTCAGTTTAAAAAGAACCTTATCCATGTGAGTGCTTGTTCAAATAATATTGAATTATCTAAGAAAAACGTTGTACAACGACATTACTCAAATGAAAATCATTTTTTAAGTGTAAACCGGAAAAACTTTCAATCTCCTTGATGCTGTTAAATATCCAATCAATTAGAAATAAATGTGATGAATTGCTAATTTTCTTAGAAAGTATAAATTTTCCGGAGATAATCCTACTAACGGAACACTGGCTTCAACCTAACGAACATAACTTTATCGAAACCTGTACGCCAGTATCCACATATAATAGAAAACTATCAGCTCATGGGGGACCCAAATACTCATTAAGAACTTAACAGCCATACAAATGAAAAATATGACATATTGTCATCCAATCTAAAACTCACAGAAAAAAAAAGATTCATTGAGTCATAGACGTAAAGGTAGCCATATATTCTTTCCCAGAATAGCAAGTTTTTGAGGTCTTAAATTCTTTTAAATATTGTTTAAACTTGTGAGGGTTCATATTTTCAACATATGTTGGTAATATATTGTAGATTTTTACATCAAGAGAGTTTTTGCTAGTTTTTTGTAATCTCATTCTGCTTGGCCTGATTAATTGGCGGCCCCTGGTGAGGTAATGTTATGTATATATATATATTATATATATATATATATATATATATATATATATATATATATATATATATATATATATATATATATATATATATATATATATATATATATATATATATATATATATAAATATATATATATATATATATATATATATAAGTGCAAGTAAAAACAAAACTTTTGAAGAACGTTGATAGAACTTTTCCCGAATTACTATAAAGAACACATAACCTACAATACTAGGTTAAAATTTCACTTTATATCACATGATTTCACATTTGCTGTATATACCGTGTGTAACAGGATCATGGTACACCCCCGTATCTCCTTTAGTTTTGAAGATAATTGATTGAAATTTGGGATATCCCATATACATAATAAGCTGCACTTTTTGACCAACAAATGATTTTTTTTTACTTCCAGTTTCGCCGGATGTGATACCAACTTTCGATTTTTGAAAAGGACACCCTGTATATTATTACATTTCTGAAATCTGCATAATTTTCTGAATCCAATGATACCACATAAGTGACATTTCAAACGTCAATATTTTTGATAATTAAATTTTTAGTTTTCCATTTAAGTGTGCCATGATGGTTCCGATTTATTCCAATTCACCCGTCTAATGATAGAAAAATTGAAATCCCGTCAAAAATACTAAATTGCGTTTTTTATGAGCAAATAAAGTTCATCGTAATCGATTTTGGGGTGAAACTCAATTTTTTCAAATGGAACCATATTGGTACCGTGGTACCATTTATTAGTACTATTAATAAGGAATTTATTCATACCTGCTAATAAAATGTGCGATAAATACAATCAAAATTACAGCTAAAAGAAAATAAGATAATACAATTACTTTGTTCTAATTTAATGCTAAGAAGTTACTAAGGTGGCTTTGAAATACAAAAAATGAACACAAAACATTCCCCCATTCAAATAACTATGTTTCACATTTCTAATATCGTACGAAAACAAGTTTCCAAACTATGAATGAAACCACAGTACATATACACAGGGTGTGACAAATTCATATTTTCCCTACAAAATTCGAAATCATTAAAAATATACAATAACACTATGCAGTGTTACATCCTGAAATACTGTACTTTGATACATGCCCAATTATTTTCGAAAATTTAAAATAAAAAACTTTTGATTGGTAAGCTTTTGGTGAAATCGGTTAATTAAAAAATATTTTCCAAATAGAGAAGAGTTTTCCTATACCCGAACAACATTTGTCAGGTTCTTCATTTGAGAGCTCTGAAAATATTCTTATGTAATCTGCTTCTGTCTTGGTTAAGCAAAGACAATGTTTAGAGACCGACCAAAGGTTTGGTTTCGTACAGTTTCGGCGCAAAATTGGAATTTCAGAAACTAATTTTATAGTTTAAGTACGTAACGTACCATAATTATAATGATTGATAATTAAAAAAAATGTTTTTGTTCTGTGTGAATTATACAATTCACCCCACTTACAGTAGATTGTTTAGTTTCTGAGAATTACAAAACTATTAGTTTATCGAATTCATACCTGTAGCTGACTGAAGTTAACAGAAATGTAGGCTCAAACTGAAAATATGCAATGGGGAATTTCCATGAAAAAAATTGGTTTAGTTTTTGGTTATAAAAACTAACAATGTTATAGTCTGAACTTGAATTACAGATTTCTGGGAAAATTCGAATTTCAATAGTCTTGCTGGTGAATTGTCGAAATCCAAAGTCAGTCATTTTAATAATGGAGTTATATTAAAGAATGAAGATCCCTCAGGATGTGATGACGATTCATTAACAAATAATGCAGAATTCAAAACAGAGACAATCAAGATTGAGGATGACATTGATGTCATTTACGATGATGTCCAACCTGAAATATGCGAGGCAAAATTACCTGGAAAAAGTGAAAATGGGTCGTACTCAAATGTTACTGATGTATTAATTGGAACAGAAATTGGACCAAACTTTTCCCATGAACTTTCAAAAGGTAAGGTGGTATTTAAATAGAGTATATTTTATTTATTTTATTTTATTACTTTAACGGACATTCCTTTGCAATAGCATAATAAACAATATTTAACTTAAAACAAAACAAATAACAAAAAAAAAGAAAAACAATTGATATAAAATATATAAATAAAAAGAGTATTGACAATAACAATCATATAAGAAAACATAGATTATTTCAAACGAAAATATAATACAAATGCAGCACATTAGTTTTTAGGACATTATAATATACCTTTCAAATTTTTCTCAAAGAGCGTTTGAAAGATAATGAGGACGGATCAAAAAAGTTTAAGTTTGATTTATTAGCAGAGTTCAATATTCTTGTTATACAGGTAGAAATAAAAGGGGGGTCTACTCCATTGAAATGTGTATATTTCTTGACAGAAATTAGCCACAATGCATTTCAGCAAGGGGTCTTGCCATCTTCAGGTGTTCACAAAATCTAAAACATCACAAGTATTCACAATTGAGTTGAAGCAATGACTCGTCTCTATTTCTACATGTATGACCAGAACCCACCTCAATGGACTATTTTCGAATTCTTGTTATACATTTGTTAAAACTATAATTGGTATTATGAAAAGGTATATAGAATAATTCTGATATTCTAGTTCGTCTTACATTGACTCTAAAGTTTATGAGATTGAGAAGTTCAGTATAATTAACTGTATGATTAAGGGATTTTATATTTTGCAGTCTTCTTCATTCTAATTATTCCATATTGAGTAACATTAAGATTTGATCATAATTGTATGAGTGTCCTATTTGAAGGCACATACACTTAGAAATGTATTCTGGACTCCTTCTATTTCATTTATCCACACAAATAATCAGGATTCCATAAACAAAAAGATACACACCTGAACTATAAATGAAAATATTATAAACTTTCAGAGATTAGTGGAATACACTCATTACTTTCAAGGATTTAAAATATGAAGAATATCAGAGAATATCGCATATTCATGAAAGATTTGAATTAAAAATGTAGAATCTTCATATTTTTTTAATTCAACCATTTTTCCTTCATGATATTGTATTCTCAATGTGTATTTTGTAAATATTCCTATTCCTGGATTCTTTTTTGTATAAAATTCTCGTAATTTCTTTCTTTAGACTGTGAAACATGGACTCAACAAAATATAGAAGAGGATGGAACAGCTGTAGAAAGAGACAATGATACTAGGAATCGCCATAAGAGAACTCATTCAGGCGAAAAACCATTTCAATGCAAAATTTGTTTGAAATTGTTTAAACAGAAGGGGCATCTTACGATACATGAGAGAATTCATACAGGGGAAAAACCGTTTCAATGCAAAATTTGTCCAAAGAGTTTTGCAGGAAAATCCAGTTTTTTGGTGCACGAGAGAATTCACACAGGAGAAAAACTATTTCAATGCAAATTTTGTCCAAAGAGTTTTACTGGAAAAAACCCATTGTTATATCATGAGAGAATTCACACAGGGGAAAAACCATTTCAGTGCAAAATGTGTCCACTGAGTTTTACAGGAAAAAACTCATTATTGTATCATGAGAGAATTCATACAGGAGAAAAACCATTTCAATGCAAAATTTGTTTGAAATCGTTTTACCAGAAGGGACATCTTACGAGTCATGAGAGAAGTCATTCAGGCGATAATTCATTTCTGTGCAAAATGTGTCTTAAGAATTTTACTTTTGAAACCTCATTGTTATATCACGAGGGAACGCGTATAGGTGAAAAACCATTTCACTGCAAACTTTGTTCAGAGTCTCTCAGTAAAAAAAACATTGTTGTGCCATAAGAGAATTCATATAGCAGAAGAAACAATTTTAATATGAATTTTGTATAAAGAGTTTGGCACTAAATCATTTTTGCTCCATGAGAGGATTCGTACATGAGAATAAACATTTTAATGGAAAAAAATTCCAAAACCTAACCAGAAGGCCAATCTTATGGAACATGAAATAATTCATATAGGGAAAAAAGGATTTTGCAGTAAAAAACTCATATAATGAGAGAACTCGGACAGTGAGAAAACTCTAAACTTTGTTAGGAGTGTGATGCTATAAAAACCAATTAGGGGGAAAGCCATTTCAATGCAAAATTCCTTCAAAATAATTTGCTTGATAATCAGTTTATACTATACGAGAAAATAAATATCACATTCTATAATGAGTAATACCATCCTTCATCTCACAACAAATTCATTAATTGCCTTTCTCGTACACTAAGTTACCTACTATATAGCTGTCGGTGATTTTTTTGTTGTTGTTTAATGTTGGCTGCATCTGTCAACATTCTTTGAATAGTAATAACAAAATGAAAATTAACTCGAGTCACAAATGGATTATCTTGAACTATTGGATCCCCTTTCATGAAAATATTCTGCACAATGCGTTAGAAGTATTCTAAATATAAATGAAAAAAGTTCATATGTGTAAAAAATGAAAATGATTTGGACAGAGTGAGATGGCATTGGTTGAGGAGATAACTTTTGTTTTCTGATAATATTAAATCAACAAAGTTGTCTGTAATACTTTCAAAAATCCCCAACAAAAGAGCAAATTGAAAAATTGACATAACTAATGCTAAATACTGAAGTTGCCATACCAGCCAATTATATCATCTCATGTAATGCATATCATCCCGTACTAATTACAACTATTTGATTTAAAAAATGGGAACTAGCAAGTACTGATTTACTACTGGAATAATATTGATTGATACACTTTATCTTTGTGTTAGTAATCTGTCATTACATAGGGATAATTGAAAAATAGAGTAAGTACAATGGTATACATTTTCATGTGTCACCATAGTAGAAAAAATAGCCTACACGTGCCATTAAACCCGGCCAGTAAGGTTTAAATGTCCGAGAACCTCCATTTTGAAGTAAGTATGTAACTCAATTTCTATACAATTTATTAACAATATATAGATCACAAATTGTTAAAAATAATTGTTGCTCTGAACAATGAACATATCGAGGCATTCCAAAAAGTTGAAAATTGTGCTATGAGAGCTATTCTGATATTCAACAAAGTACAACAATCAAGAAAATGCTTGACATCTTATCATTGATGAGTGTGAGACAGAGAATAAAACTACAATATATTAAATTTTATATACAAAATGAAAAATAATTTTTTACATGTTTTTTTGGGTAACCTTCCACAGTCTAAAAATGAAAATATAATCAGGAAAATCTATACAAGTGTAGAAAGGGCAAACTAATTAGTTCACCCCGATAAGTTACTGCGTTCACCAAATTATATTTCCTATAGAAAAATGATTCAATTTATCAGTAACTTGTCGTCCCCTGAATATGCCTATAAAAAATAGTAAAAATTCAAAAGATACTTCTCTATATAGTTTTTGACGTTTCGGGGACTATATCGGCCCCCATTCTCAAAATCTTCTAAATCTCCTTTGATTGTTTGAATAATATGGATTTTTTATGCAGAGTTTTTTTCGCTTTTTCAAATGACGGATGTCAATTGAGATCAGCCAAAAAATTTGAGAGTGACGTATTGCTCATTTAATATATGGGGTGTTGTTCAGATCAGTTGATTAGCATTCTACCATATCTCACTTCCTCTCTGAGTAGAGGTAACCATGTATGGTCCATTTCAACAGAATTTGTTGAAAAGCAGTTGTTATTGGAAAGAAGAATACAGGCCGTTTCTTTCAATTTTCTCCTCTCTTGATGTGGTTCTTTCATCAAGATTTTCGTTCTATTCTATCACCTACACATTTCACAACCAACATAATACCTTATGTCCCCGGATTATCTGAGAAGATCAAACGGATTGGACATAGGTATGATGTGAGAACATCATTTAGAACAACAAACACACTGAGATCTAAACTAACACAAACAAAACCAAAAAACGCAGAAGAAAGTACCATAAACTGTGTTTACAACATACCTTGTTCGTGTGGTGATAGTTATATAGGTGAAACAATAAGACTATTAGAAGTGCGCCAAAGTGAACATCAGAGTTACATCAGGAATCGATAAATAACCGGATCAAAAATTGCAGAACATATCCTCACATCCAATGGCGATCATACGATTGAATGGAATAGGACGAACATCTTGATGAAAGAACCACATCAAGAGAGGAGAAAATTGAAAGAAACGTCCTGTATTCTTCTTTCCAATAACAACTGCTTTTCAACCAATTCTGTTGAAATGGACCATACATGGTTACCTCTACTCAGAGAGGAAGTGAGATATGAATGCTAATAAACACCCCATATAACAAATGAGCAATACGTCACTCTCAAATTTTTGGGCAGATCTCAATTGACATCCGTCATTTGAAAAAGCGAAAAGACTCTGCAAAAAAAATCCAAATTATTCAAACAATTAAAGGAGATTTAGAAGATTTTGAGAACGGGGACAGATATAGTCCCCGAAACGTCAAAAACTATATAGAGAAGTATCTTTTGAATTTTTACTATTTTTTTATAGGCATATTCAGGGGATGACAAGTTACTGACAAATTGAATCATTTTTCTATAGGAAATATAATTTGGTGATCTCAGTAACTTATCGGGGTGAACTAATTAGTTTGCCCTTTCTACACTTGTATAGATTTTCCTGATTATATTTTCATTTTCAGACTGTGGAAGGTTACCCAAGAAAATATGTCAAGAAACGTTGTTCCTCCACAAAAAATCACATTAATTCAATAATGAAAAATAATATATTACCATCATACATATCGAATGATTTAATCTGCATCCTCTACATGTTTAGATAACTTTATCATTAGTTCTAGTTTTGAATGCTACGAATCAAATGTGGTTGATTTTCGACTATCTGATCACTATGCTCAACACATTAGGATCTCTAATATAATTGATGTAATAGAAAGTTCTCAAAGTTATGTGTACCGGAGGCTTTTCTCTGAAAACAATAACAATCGTTTTCTAGAATGTTTGGAAGCTGAAAATTGGAATGCTATTTACAATGAACAGAATTCTAATATAGCATGGGATAATTTCATTAACACCATAATTAGACATAAGAACAACTGCTTTCCCTTTCAAAGTTGCCAAACCCTAAGAAAAGAGGGTAAAGAATGCGTGGATGACTGATCACGTTAAACAACTTAAAGAACGGATGATTTTGTTCTCAGATTTGTCACAAACCGATCCACAATATAAAATCGCGAGTATAGAGAGTCAGAAGCAATACTGTATGGCACTAACAAGGGCAAAAAAAAATTTATTTTGACAACTTAATAATTAATTCTGAGAATGAATCAAAAGCTACGTGGGACTAAATTAACAAACTCAAAGGTGCAAAGAGAGGAGAAAAACAATTAGTTGAAATGAAGGAAAATGGTGTGCAATTATCTGATCAGGATTTAGCTATAAAATTCAATTTGCTTTTTACAAAAGACATCATTCAAGACCGTAAAAAAAATTTGGATCACATTAGTTTGAATATTCCTAGTTGTAACTTGTCTTTTTTCCTAAAACCTGTCACACTTATAGACGTGGAAACCCTTATTGATAACTTGAAGACATCCAACTCATCAGGGTATGATCAAGTTTCAAATAATTTAATTAAAAAAACTAGTCACTACTTATGTCCGCCATTGGTATTCTTGATAAATAAGTCCTATGAAATGGGCATTTTTCCAGACTGTCTTAAGCTAGCAGAGGTAATGCCTCTCTGTAAAAAAGGAGATTCTAATTAACTTGCAAATTATAGAGCTATCAGCTTACTTTGTAGCTTTTCCAAAATCATTGAAATGAACGTTAAAAATCAGCTGAATTCATTCTTAACGCAGCATAACATTTTATCAACAAGCCAACATGGTTTTCGCACTAATATGGGTACAGAGACTGCACTGAATACCTTTCAAAATGAACTCGTCTGTAGATTAGACAAGGGTGATTATGTGTTTGGACTATTTATAGATTTTTCGAGGGCTTTCGATGCGGTTGACCATAACATGTTAATTGCTAAACTCGAACGATATGGAATAAGAGGTATACCTTTGAAGTTCTTTGAATCATATCTCTTGAATAGGACTTAGTTTGTTTTACTCAACGGCACTAACAGTCCTTCCTATACCATCACACAGGGAGTTCCCAGGGATCTGTCTTGGGACCTATGCTTTTCAATGTATTTGCAAATGACCTCATATATTTTGTAGAAAATATTCCGAATGTCAAGATTATATGTTACGCTGATGATACTAACATCATTATATCAGGTGACAGCCAACAATCACTGATCTGTTCTACAGAAATTGTATACTATAACATAATACGATGGTCAGAAAATAATAATTTCCTATTGAACCACAAAAAACAGTGTTGACATATTTCGCACAGACGACAAGACCCACCTATAATATTTAAAGATACAGAAAAACAATTACTCTGTTCTGAAAACGTGAAACTACTAGAAGTTATTTTTGACAGGCAATTATCATGGACAGAGCATACCAACCAATTATGTAAGAAACTTCGAAGTGCCTGCTACAGCATCAAATACTTGAAAATCATTGCAGCAAACACATTCTCATCACACTGTATTATGCTAATTTTCACTCCCACATGAGATATGGAATATTAAGTTGGGGAAACAGTGCTAATGTAAACAGAGTTTTTATTTTACAAAAATACGTGATACGCATTATTGAGAATATTGATAAGAGGACTAGCTGTAGAGAACTTTTCAAAAACTAAAATCCTGACATTATTTAGCGTATATATTCTGAGGTGTGTATATATTTCTATAATAATTATAAAACATTACAATGTGCTTGCCAAAACATGATCATAACACTTGTTACCGCAATATGTTACAGCCCAATTCTCACTGCTCAGACTTTATCAAAAAGTTTTATTTTATGGGGTGCAAATTATACAATAAATTAAATCCGGATATAAAGTCAGCACCAAATGTCAGAATATTCAAAAATAGACTGAAAGAATTCTTAATTGAAAAGTGCTGCTACTCACTAGATGAATTTTGATAATTTTTATGGATGCATGTGTGTGTATGTGTACTTATTTATTTATAGTATAGTATTTTGTATTATTTATTTGTTTTCTCTGACATAATACGTACTAGTCAAACTGTTTCGTCCAAAGTGTACTCCATTACATGGTTTTAGTTTTCCTTTTTCTGCGTTACTATGTAACAATTTTCATACTGTGTTATATCTCATAATTTTGGTATATGCATTCTGTGTTTTTTGACATGTTTGTCCATTTATATTTCCTTGTGAATATGTAAAATGGTAAACGAATAAAGTATCTATCTATCTATATCCAAGACATTCACTCTCACACACACGAAACAGAGCTGCAAATGAATTTTACATCATCAGATATAATGCCCGTAGTGATACATTGTTCAGTTAGGGGTTATCATTATTCAATAGCCTAACTAGGGATATGAAAGAATGTAACTGTTTGAATAAGTTCAAATCAAAATGTTCAGAATATGTCAAGTCTAAGTACTAGTATGTTTTGTATAGGTCTAGATTATGAGTAGTAAGTAGGTGTATTAATATTAGTTTGTGAATTGTGAGAGCTATTTTTGCTAATAAAGAGTATATTATTATTATTATAATTCAATCAAAATGTGAGAGAATATCTTAAATCTTCGACAAAATACAAAGCAGATGTTTTACTGGGTGACATGTGTATGAAATTGTATAACCAGAAAAGTGCGATATATCTGGACCATATATTTCTGAAAAAAAAATTATATATATATATATATATATATATATATATATATGTTCTAGATTTGTATCTACATTAAAACTAAGAGTAACCGACCACCAACTACTATCATGAGATATTTAAAATAAAAACACCCTAAGAAAAAACAATTTGTGGATATAATTGATTTCAAAAAATAAAACTGAAAAATCAAGACTGGAGCTTTCTCAATGTACTTCAGTACAGTGTACTTAAAACTTTTTTTTTTTCAATATACCAAGTTTTTGAAACGGACTAAAAAGTATGAGCCATATATGTCAAGACAATTAGAAACATACAGGTGAGACCATTATCACTATTGAACAATTTCAGCATTGAAAGAGATATCGAAGTCTGTGGAATTGAACTGGTAAATATGCACACTGTCATAATTACATTATATAGATCCGCATGTGTCACAAATTGTGATTTTTGTTCTTGAAAAAACTCGAAGATCTCTTAAACAATCTTTATGACAATTTCACTAGCGTTATCATTTTCGGCGATTTTAACATCGACTTTTTTGTACCTTCTTCAAACATGTCAACTCTATTTTTTGCTAAATTCTTTCGGACTAGAAACCACTATCTTTGAAAACACAAGGGTTGGTAATGGTAAGAGCAGTTGCTTAGATAACATTCACTAATCTTATCATGAAACTGATGTGTCCGACCCATGTTTATCTGTCTTATGGTTAGTTCATAAAATTAAAGGGTACCGCTACTGTCAAGGAAACATCTCTTAAAGGCAGACATGTCAGTAAAGTCGGCCTACAGAATTTACTAAAGTCATTGGAGGAAGTAAACTGGAATTCTTTCTATAATCTGTCAGAGTTGAAAATATTTATTTATTTACTAAAATGCTATACAAGACCACTTTTCCCCTCAGGAAAATATCTGGAAATATTGGATCAATGATCACATGAAAACCATAAAAAAGGGATTACAGGCACTGAAAACAAGTTAGGATGTCACAAAAGACCCTATACATAAGCAAGATTTTCTACAGCCAAAACGGTGACTATCAAAACATTGTTATATCTGCGAAAAAAAAAATTATGACGATATTCTAAACTCTAACAACAAAATTAGAGATATCTGGAAACTCATTAAATTTGAAATGAACAGCGAACAGTGAAATAAAAAAAAATCATTTTACATCCAATGAGTTCAATTCATACTTTGCACATGTTGGTACTGAAATAACAAGAGAAATATCACGAACAAACTTGAGTTCTATTCCACCCATTGAAATTGATACTTCAGTAGACAATCCAAAAATGCCTGGATCTTTTTTTATGGGGCCCATTACAACTTCGGAAACGGAAAATGCAATATATTACTAAAAAACTCGAATTCGTTTGATGTATATGACCTCAATGCCAAAATAATAAAAGAAACAGTGAGATAGCTGATTGAACCCCTACTCTTCTCAATGCTTACATAGTAAAATGTGAATTTCCAGACGAATGCAAAATATCTCGAGTTACCCCTATATTAAAAAAAGGAAATGAGAATGAAATTGGTAATTACCGGCCGATTCCAATTGTCCACACTGTGGCTACTCTCTGTGACTTGACCAAAGCATTCGACTGTGTCTCACATTTGATACTTGTGGAAAAACTAGAGGCTTTCGGCATAAGAGGGTTACCTATTCATCTTTTTTTATCCTATCTTTCAAATAGGCAGCAATGTGTTGTATTGGATTCAAATAAAATCTCTTATCTAGAACCTATTACATGTGGTGTGCCGCAAGGCTCAGTCCTAGTCCCGCTCCTATTTATAATTTGAGTCAATGACCTTTTTGCTAACATGTCCCCCTATGATTTTATCACGTTTGCCGATGACACAACTCTCACTACCTCGGGTAAGGAGATGAATGTAATATTAAATGAAATAAATCTAGCTCAAGAAAAAGCGGAAACATGGTTTAGAAGAAATAACCTGTTGTTAAACACGACCAAGGGTGACAGTGTCAAATTACTGGGCATTCTCACATTCTCATAGATGACTCGCTAAACTGGTCAGTTCACATAGAGCAGCTATGTGCAAAAATTTCAAAATACATTTCCTTACTTTGGAAACTAAAAAACATTATTGGCTCACCTGTACTGTTATCTGCTTATTATGCTTTTTTCCATTCTAATATTTCATATGGAACTATTTTATTGGGTAATAGCACAAAGGCTGATGAAGTTTTTCTACTACAAAAAAAAGCAATTAGAATAATTGCAGGTGCCGGTTATACTGACTCCTGTAGACCACTATTCTCATCTCTTAAAATCATGATAGTACCATCCATATATATATATATATATATATATATATATATATATATATATATATATATATATATATACAGAGTGGGCCATTGAAAACGAAACAGCGGCTCTGTAGGTCGGCAGAACCGAATTATATAAAAACGCTCGGACACGTCAACTACATTTTCGAGGGGGACATCGTTCGCAATGAAATTCATCCGAAATACATTCCATCCCTCGGAGCTGTGACCGCCACCCCTAAATTTTTAAATGGCAACATAAGGCAAGTGATACCTTATGTCAAAGGTATTTTCCTCCTTAATATCAAACAACAAAAATAAATTAATTCTATCGATTCGAACTTGAAGTTGGGAAATCACTTTTTATTCACCCAATCAATAAAAACAATATCTGATAAAGCAACTGTCGCAATAATTATTATTGTCAATGAACTAAATGTTCAAACCTACCACCCATTTCCATACATGTACAATAGTACAAGTTCTATTCAAAACGAGACCTCACATTTCGTAGCATTTCCGGCGTTATTCGACGGCATTCTTCAATAATTCTTCTTCGTAAATCTTCCAGAGATTCGGTTGCGAAGATTTTGTTTTTCAAGTGACCCCACAGGAAAAAGTCGAGTGGGGTTGAATCTGGAGATCTGGCTGGCCACTCTATAGAGCCTCTTCTTCCAATCCAACTTCCAGGAAACATTCTATCCAAAAACGCCCTAATAGGCTGTGCATGATGTGGAGGTGCCCCGTCTTGTTGAAATATCAAGTGGTCTTCATGGTAACGATCGTCCTTTTTAATGATGTCTACTAATTGTGGATAAACAAATTCATTCAATAATTCCAAATAACTTTCTCCTGTCAGGTTACCGTCGAGAAATACTGGTCCAATCAAACGGTCCCCAAAAATACCGGCCCAGACATTGAGTTTTTGGGGAGTTTGAGTATGGACTTCGTGGAAAACATGTGGATTGGCATCTGACCAGTAACGACAATTATGACGATTCCCAGTCGAATTCAAAAAGAATGTAGACTCATCAGAAAAGTAGATGTTGAAAAGGAAATTCTCATCAGCTCTATTCTCGTAGTCATAATTTCACAAAATTGGTGTACCAAATGTATTTTGTAGGGGTGGAATTTATGATGTTTCAGGATTCGGCGGATACTGGTTCTACTGATATTGGTAACACTAGCCAATTTCCTTGTGCTCAATGTTGGGTCTGCATGAACTTGTCCTAAAGTGCAACTTCAATAGCTTCATTTCTCAACGGAAATTCACGTTCTGGGTCTCGTTTCTTGTTGGCTACTGATCCAGTTCGACGAAATTTTTGCACTAATTCTAGAATGTATTTTCTAGCAACAAGTTTATCTGCATGCGTTTCATTGAACAAATTAGCTGTACGGTTACCGCACTCATCATTCATAAAAAAAATTGTTATTATTTCAACTCTTTCCGCGATCGTATACACCATTATTGCGGAAATATATTCAGCAGTTTTAGTCAAGTAATTCACTCTAATGTCGTTCAATCAAAGATCAGTTTGACACTGATAGACGTCCACAATTGCGATTTGGCGAAAAAATTTATCTCACATGTTTTTGTTGTACTCGCATTTGAGTCGAATTCGAGAAAACGTCTTTTTATCGATTCTTAAGAACCTTAAATTTTTTTCGATCAAGTAAATGAGGATGAAATAAAAATTTTAAACGGAATTGCATGTAATTTGTTGGTAAACAGTTAGATCATTCAATTCCTTGACAATGATAATTATCTTTAAACAGTTGCATTGTTAGATGTTATTTTTATTGATTGAGTGAATAAAAAGTGATTTCCCAACTTCAAGTTCCTATATCTCGAAAACGAATCGATAGAATTAATAAATTTTTGTTGTTTGATATTAAGAAAAATACCTTTCAAATGAGGTTTCACTTGCCATATGTTGCCATTTAAAAATTTAGGGGTGGTGGTCACAGCTCCGAGGGATGGAATGTATTTTGGGTGAATTTCATCGCGAATGATGTCCCCCTCGAAAATGTAGTTGACGTGTCCGAGTGTTTTTATATAATTCGGTTCTGCCGACCTACAGAGCCGCTGTTTCGTTTTCAATGGCCCACTCTGTATATATATATATATATATATATATATATATATATATATACCAACTTCTACTAGGAATACACAAAAATAAAGAAGATTATGAAACAAATTCAAACTTTCCTCCTCCACCTCGAATGTCGTTCAAAATCCTAGCACTATCTTGCAAATTAATTTTTACCAATATACAGGACGCTCCGGTTTTAACGTTACTCAACCTTCTATTTTCTGTAGTAACTTCCTGCTTATTTTCTAGCTTTGAAAATTTTTCTTCTCCCTGTTTCTCTTTTTTACTTTTTTTGGACAATTGCTTACGATTTTCTTCCTTCGTTTTTGCAATGTTCTCTCTTCCTTGACGGTTTTTCTTCTTCTAAATATGATGTCCTTGAATTTTCCACTAAATTTCCTCTTGATGTGATCGGTCTCAAGTCCAGGTATGAAAATCCATTTTATATTACTCTTTGTTTTGGGCGTGCTGCCTCTTGAGGAAAATAGCTTTCTTCAAAATTTATTTTCATCCATTCTTCCATTGTTGTGGTTAATTCTAACAATCTCATATTCATACTGTCAATTGTCTCCTTCAACTTTCTTTCCATATTTTCGAATTTTCCTTTCCACAGCTTATCCGTATCATTTTCCGTATATATATGTTTGGGTTCGTGATGAAGTTCAATAATTTCTTCCATCAAATACATTTTATTTGCTCTCCAATCTAATTTTACTTGGTATTTTTGCAAAAAATCTAACTCTAATATCAGTTCCGTACTCAAATGGTCTGTTTCAATAAGAATAAATTCGTGTTCAATTACTTTCCTGTCATTCGACCTAATTGGTAAAATAACGGTTCCTATATATGGAATAGAATTCCCTTGTGTTAGAGGCTGTGGTTTGTATTTATATATGAAACTACAGAAGAACGTTTTTTTATGACTTCTATATTCAACGTACTACTGACAACTTCAATATATATCAAATTAAAACAACTAAGAAAAAACATATACTTACAGAATGATTAATATCCATATACAGGAATATCAATAAAATATTTAGTCGATTCCAACACCCCTTCTCGATCTAAATATTTGCAATCCTCAGACCAATTTTGTCTCGCAAATACTGGAGTTTTATAGCTCCCAAAGGTTTGGTAAGAACATCTGCTTGCATTTCTTCTGTTGCACAGTATTGGAATTCAATTTCCCCACTCTTTTTTAGGTCTCTGATATAATGAAATTTCACGTCGATGTGTTTGGAACGATTTGTTGTACATTCGTGATCTAACATTTTCAAAGTGCTTTGGTTATCTTCGAATACTGTGATTTTTTTTAATGTCTCCATTGAAATTAATCATTAACTGTCTTATCCATTGAAGTTATTGGCATGCCTCACTCAATGAAATATATTCTTCTTCCGATGAACTCAAAGATACTGTGGATTATTTTCTACTGCTCCATGATATTGGACTTCCAAATATTTTTATTATGAATCCACTTGTCGATTTTCGATCTCTTGTTATCTCCAGCCCAATCAGCATCTGCATACATTTCAATTTTCTTTTCAACGTCCAGTCATTTAGTATTTTTACTTGGAAAGTTTTCCGGGAGTTTTGAAAAGCAGTAATTTCATAGATTTTGATATGCTCTTTCCAAATTTCAACTTTGCCACCTCGTATGTTTGCCGCTCGCGCCGCCATATTGAAAAAATGGCGCCCAAAAGCAGTTTTTTGATAATAACTCCTTTCCGGCGCATTTTACAGGAAAAACATATCTATACAAAATAGAAGTAGAGGAAATTTCCTACAATTTATGTTATCATCTTTGTTTCCCTAAAATTAATAGTTTCGGCGTAGGAGCGCCGTAAAGTGTAATTCAATACACGTTTCGGCAGAAATACTCATTTCCACACCACCATGAGGTAGAGAAATCGGCGCGTTTTTTTTATCGTGGTATCCCCAGTAGGCCTAATCCGCATCTGACTCACTATTTAAATATTTAGTTCAATTTCCGTCGCTTCATTCTTGTTGACGGACCAGGTGTTGGGTTTTCATCGTCTTCAATACCGATTGAAATATCGAAGACGGAAGTTTCTTCGGCATCATCGACGATGGGATCATCAGTTTCATCGTGGTCCTCTTCGTTCTCGATTTCATCGTTTATTTGCTCGAGAATAGTGTCCGTTTCTTCTTCTTCAATGTCGTCTTGTGACGGAAATTGCGAATTGTCGCAAGAACCACCACAGTTCGTGCACACAACGGAGCACTTTGGTCCTGCTTTTCTGCATCCGCAAGCTTTTTGACAACCTTTCTTGCATTTGCAAGAAATAAGTTTCAGTAAGCTTTCCGGAGCAGGGGGATCGAATGTAGTAACAGGAATGAGCCCGTTCTTGTCTTTTTTCCATCCCCATTGTTCTGCATTTTGTTCGTTTCCATACCATTGCTGAATTTGGTGATATGAATAAATGTATTGCATCGCGGTATCAATCTTGCTTGCATACGGACCTCTTTTTTATCTTTCTTCGGTCGAGGGCGTTTGATACAATTTCTTCATACACGAATTGTGATATTGTGCATCGGCTGCGACTAAGTCAGTAACCTGCTCCAGGCGTTCAACTATTGCTTGTCCCCAATCATCGTTACGAGCCCGAGCAAGTTCTGAAATACTATTTTTCATCGACAATTTACGCACACTATACACAATATTACGTTCACATAAACGCGTCTGTTTTTGTTTAGATATGAACTCTGCTGTTATCTCAGCAGCACATGAAAAACAATGATTTTTGAATGAGAACGTTGGACGTGTAGATCGCAGTTGTACTTGAGAAGTTGTACCATCACTTCCCCTACGCAAAGCAGCAGCGATTAACTTCTCATTATTATATCGTTTTCGACACGCATCGTGAACTACTATGGATTTCAATCCCACCAAAAGTTTGTATTTATTGTCTTTTCTTTTTATACTTGACTGACGAAAAGTTTCCAATCCTTTTTCCTTCACTTCAATAACTTCACTTTCTTGCAGTATATCACCACAAATAAAGCAGTTTACTTCATTAGAAGCCATGGCTCTATAAATGCAAACGACACCGTGAAATGATAAACGTATACTGATGACTCAGACTAAATATTTCCATTGAGCTCAGCTGGGTCCAGATGTTTCTTAGAAGGGGAAGAAGGGGCTTGACACAGAAGGGACGCATTCCTTTATACCTGCGGAGACATGACAGACTATAGTTAGCTGGGTTTTCATTCTATGGAACAATATTTAACCTTCGTATAATTTTTATAATTTACAAATCACAATATGAGCAGTTTAAAGTAAATAATACACGTTGGTGTGGATGTATAATGGTTTACGGCGCTCGTACGCAGAAACTATTGATTTTAGGGAAAAAAATATGATGACATAAATTGTAGGAAATTTTCTTCTACTTTTATTTTGTATGGATATGTTTTTCCTGTAAAATGCGCCGGAAAGGAGTTATTATCAAAAAACTGATTTTGGGCGCCATTTTTTCAATATGGCGGTGCGAGCGGCAAACATACGAGGTGGCAAAGTTGAAATTTGGAAAGAGCATATGAAAATCTATAAAATTGCCAATTTTCCAAACTCCCGGAAAACTTTCCAGGTAACCTCTATTTTTTCGACCAAATGACTGTACTATCCATTTGTTCCTAAGATTAGTTTCATATTCTTCGTAGTTTTTAAATAACGCATTACCTGTTTCAATTCATTCCAATCATTCTGTGTAGGATTGACGATATTTCTACTCAGTATTGTGATGCTTGCTGCTATATCTGGTCTAGTATTCACTGCTAGGTAGAGTAAAGATCCGATTCCTTTCCTGTATTGATTATTATTTTTCAATACTGTCTCATTTTCTTTAATTTTGAAGTATCCTGTTTCAAGCGGAATATTCGATGCTTTTGCTCCTTCCATATTGAAAACTTTTGAGATTTTTTCAATAATGTTTCTTTGATGTAGATGAAAAATGCCATTTTTCTTTCCTACAACTTCGATACCTAGATAATACTTTAAATTTCCGAGCATCTTTATTTTGAAATTATTTGCCAATAGTTTTTGTACTTCTTGTATATCTTTCTCGAAATCAGCAGCCAAAATAATATCGTCCATATAGATGAGAAGGTAAATAAATCTGTCATATATTTTCTTTGAAAATAAACATGGATCTTCTGAAACCATCATTCATCAGTACTTCGGATATTTTTTCATTCCACACTCTAGCTGATTGTTTCAACCCATAAATAAATACTCTTCTTTAATTTGCATACCAGCTGGGGGTTTTCTCTATCCTCGAATCCTTCCGGTTGATACATGTATACAGTTTCTTTTAAGTCTCCATTTAGGTATGCTGTTTTTACATCTAGGTGTTTGACTATCTTGTTCTCTAATCCACTCATCGTAAGTAGTGCTCTGACTGTTGCTTGTTTCACGACTGAAGCGAATATTCATTCTCCATATTTCTGTGAGAATCCTCTCGCTACAAGTCTTGCCCTATATCTGATGGTTCCGTTACTCGGATCAGATTTTATTTTGTATATCCATTTACAGTCAACTATCCGTTTGTCTTCTGGACATTTCACCAATTCCTATGCTTGGCATTCTCGCATAGATTCTATTTCATCTTCCATGGCTTCTATCCATTTTCTTCTATTTCTCATTTTCATGGCTTCTTCAAATGTCTTAGGTTCATCATTTTCTTCTAGTTTCAAGTAATTTTTTATCTCCACCTCCTTCTTTTCATCAGCTTCTTGTTTTTTTTTCGTTTCTTCCTGTTCCAATTTTTCGTCTGTATTGTTTTTCAGCCCTTCTTATGTGTGTTTGAAATGTTTATTATCACTTCTTCATTTTCTGCTTCGTTGCCTTTTTCATTCAATTTATCATTTTCGATTAATCTTACATTTCTGCTTATTGTTATTTTACATGTTTCTATATCTAACAATCTATATGCTTTCGACTCTTCGCTGTATCCTACAAATTTAATTTTTCTTGATTTTTCATAAAATTTTCTTCTTTTCTCATTTGGAATAAAGACATAAACATCACATCCAAATATTCTAGTGTGTCCTAAATTTGGTTTTTTATCATTCCATAGTTCAAATGGTGTTTTCTGAGAAGCTTTTGTGGGTAGTCGATTTTGAATATAATTGGCTGTCATAACGGCTTCTCCCCAAAATGTATTGTCTAGTGATGATTCCAGAAGCATACATTTGCCATTTCAGTAAGATATCGATTTCTTCTTTCTGCTACACCGTTTTGTTCCGGTGAATATGGTGCTGTTATTTCGTGACGTATCCCCCTTTTCTTGATCACTTCTCAATATTTTTATGTTTTTGTTGAATTTTGTTTTCAACATTTCGTTGAATTCTTGAAATTTTTCGAAAGCTTCATTTTTCTGTTTTAGTAAATAAACATGTGAATATCTGCTATAGTCATCTATGAAACGTATCTATCTTTTCTTGGAGTACTGGTTTTCATTGGACCACATAAGTCTGAATGAATCAAATCCAGAATACTGCTTGTTCTATTTTCTGATAATTTCGGAAAACTTTTTCTTGTCATTTTTCCTCGAATGCATACTTCACATGGTATCTTTTCTTCGATGCCTATAATTTCAATGTCATTTGCGAGTCTCTTCTTTTCCAATAAATTGATATTTTGTATATCTCTATGTCCTAGTCTTCTGTTGTGATAAAATGTCACATTTAACTGTGTTTTGTTTTGTTAACATGATTTTATTGACCGTTTTCAGTTCATATAGATTTCCTTTTAAATATGTTTTTGCGATCTGGACAGATTCATTTTCTATTGTACATATATAATTTTTTAAATTAACTGTCAAATTTTTTTCAGTCAATTTTCTAACGGATAATAAATTACAATATATAACTGGAACATATAGTACATCTTTGATTTTATATTTGTATGAATGTCCATTTTCAGCTTCTATGTTTATATAACCATAGCCTACTCCTTCGGATTTTAATTTTTTTCCGTCAGCTAGGTATATTGTTTCACAAATATTTTCATCTAAATAATCGAAAAAATTCTCATTACAAACCATGTGACAAGTAGCAGCTGAATCAACATACCATTGATATCTGGATGAAGGTGTCATCATGAAACATACATGGTATTTATCATTACTCGTTTCTTCTTCCTATTAATCGCCATGTTCCTCTTCATTTTCCGTTTCATGTTCCTCTTCATCATTTTTGTTGACTATTTTCTTTATTTTATGTGTTGAATTGTTTCTCTGTGGCCAGGTTTTCTTTTTCTTCGGATATCCTTTATTCTTATTGTAGAACCAACATTCGTCTCGAATATGTCCTCTTCTATTGCAGAAATCGCAAGATTTATTTGTTTTTTGGAAATTACCTTTATTACTCTTTAATTTCATAGCTATTCGGTTTTCATCTCGTCTTGTTTCATTTTGTCTTTTACTTTCTTGAATCAATTTTTCTTTGACAATTTCTACTGTCAAGTCCTTTTAAGGTCTTGTTTCTAATGTGTTGTAACTTTCTGGTAAACTACTGAGTATGAATGCTACTATTAAGTTATCAGCAAGGTTTTCACCCATAGTTGAGAGTCTATCTACTAGCTCCGTTACTTTTATGAGATGAGTTTCCATATTATCGCCTTCGTTGAGTTGTAGTCTACATAGATTTTTCAGTAACAATACTTTGTTTGATAACGATGATTTTTCATGATGTTCTCTCAGAACTTTCCAGTATTCATATGCAGTTTTCAGCTTTTTTACGTGCATCAACTGATAATCCTCGATTAACAATCCAATTAGAGCTTTGGCTTTGTTATTTTTATTTTCCCAAGTAACATCTGCGGCTTCAGGCTTTTCTTCCAAAACTATGTCCCATACTTCTTCTTTCATGAGTAGGAGTTCCATTCTATACTTCCATTCTATACTTCCAGGTTTCATAATTTTGATTATCCAATCTTTTTATTGTTGATTTAATGTCATTAATTTTTTTCTGTGTTTCTTCAATTTATTTTCTCTTCACTTTCCAATCTTCTTAACTGCTTCTCTGGAGACTGTAGATTGGTTAGACTGGGCCCATAACCTGTTCGAGGCTGTGGTTTGTATTTATATATGAAACTACAGAAGAACGTTTTTTTATGACTTCTATATTCAACGTATGACTGATAACTTCAATATATGTCAAATTACAACAACTAAGAAAAAACATATACAGAATGATTAATATCCATATACAGGAATATCAATATAATATTTAGTCGATTCCAACACCTTGTACATCTTTGAGCTGATACTTTTCTTCGTAATTAACTTTCATACCGCGTATGGGCCAGCGATACTTCGGCTCCAGTATCTAATAAAATCGTGCGAAAAAATCCATCAATTTCTAAAAATATAACATTTCTCTGGGTCTCACCTGTAGTATAGGTCAGTATCGTTTGCGTTGGCCTCCAATGTGACGTATTTTGACTTACTGGCGGCTGTTTGCGGTTCCCAATGAAGGTGGATTGCGAACCTATTGCCATTTAAATTCCTTCTATCAACATTTCTTGGTCCAGTTCTATTCTGACAGTTATAGGTCATGTGCCCTTGTTCATTACAGCGATAGCAGGTCCGATTTTTCAGTCTACAATTTCGAACTTCATGACCTCTGTAATGACAATATTGACATATGGGTACATTTGTTTGTTGTTCATTCGCTGTTATACTTATAAAATTTCTGTCTGCTGGTTTGGTAAGGTTTTCAATTAACTCTTCTTTATCTGCTAAGTCGATAGCTTCTTTCAATGTACCTGGCTAGCGGATAATATACGTTTCCTGATGGGGTCAAGCAATCCCATAGCAAACTGAGTAATTATGTCTTGCTCATGTCGTTGCAACAATATTCTATCTACATCAACTGTTCCTGTTAATACCAAAATTTTGGCAGCGCAAATCTTCAAACGTGCTAAGTAATGGCGACAAGTTTCTGAAAAACGCTGTTGGCACTCTAGTAATTATCTTTTGTCCTGCCCCGGTATCTTAGTTATGCCAAACTGTTCCTGCAAGCCTTTATTTAATTCATTCCATACTACGGTAGTTCTTAATTGCCTACCGCGTCTGTTAGTTGTTTTGCTATTCCTCTCAATTCCAAACGTACGATTGATACGATTTGTAAGTCTGTCCAGTTTGCAAGCACGGCAGTATCTTCAATAATTCTGATGAAATCTTGATTATCGATTGCCCATTATAATATGGTAATGGTTATAGTAGGTTCCTAAATAGGTAGAACCTGCACAATCGGAGGAGCTGTCGAAGTAGATACCGTTGGTGGAGGAGTCATGTTAAGAAATTTCACTTCTGACTACCAAAACTATTTCCAGGTAAATTCGGAGATTAGATCTGCATAAACGCTATATATATATATATATATATATATATATATAAATCTATATATATATATATATGTTATTTTCCACTTTAAAGACAAAATTTCCTTATTTTTCAAATTATTTTTACCTATTTGTTTTTATTTTGACCCTTTTTTGTGAAAACCCTTAAATATGCGTTGATTTACTCCAAATTAATACCCTATACACTTGACAGCATTGATATGACTGGGGACCGTTGGGGAAGTAAATTCCCCCCCATATGACCCACCTTGATACGCCCCTGTACTATATACGGAGTGATATGAATTACTCCACACCATCTATACGCCATGCCATTGAAGTAATAGAGAAATAATTTTATGAATGAATCAATCTACCCTGAATTACTTCTGTAAGATTGCTCAAAAGAATTAATCTTAGCTATACAGAGTGTTGTTATTCAAAATATAATTATCGTAGAAGATATTGATGAGAGCGGATTTAGCATACTTCTGCACCCTGTGAGATTGTGGAACGTGGGTTGTTCATTTGTGATTAGAATTTACAGGCCTTTATAACTCGAATTCAGATGAAATAATGCACTGGAAGGTGTAATAGTGGATAAATATAATAAAACATGTATCTAAATACAGTCGTGGTCATACAACAAAACTTCAATCAAAGTAAAAATAATATAGATAAATTTAACTTAATAATTTTCTGACTTCTGTAGTTCTTAACCTCACCCTTAATTTATAGATCAAACATCTATACTATAAAAAAGGTATATTACATACATAAAATAATGATTAAATTAGGGTTTTAAAAAATACGGACTAGGAGTGACATCCTTCCAAACATAAAACTATACAATGTACTTACTCATAGATTCAAGGAACCACTTGCACACCTTTTATGAATTATTCGCGTAGACGTTTTAATTCAGCTCTCGGATTTCAAGAAGATATTTTAACCCGTTTAGAATTTTTACTTTCGCACTTTGAATCTCTCTCGCTTCGTTGTTCCGGGGTTTTGATAGATTTGATAATTTGGCCGTAGTGACTATACTAGATTTATTTATGTTGCCCTGATGGTAATACAAAATACTTCAACTCCCATATTTGTATAACTGATCTCGATATAGTGGATTACTGCTTTATAATTAGGATATTTCGTACTGAGAATGAACTTTGAGATGCTTTAGATTCGACTACATTATTTACAAAATTGAAATATTGTTATTGTCTGAATTTGTACTAATTCGAATTGTTTAACTGTACATTTTTCTTCACTTAGTTTGACTTGAATAAGATTCTGTATGTGAGTGTTCACTCTGAATTATAAACTCTATCTCTCGCAGAACTTGAATAGGTTTTGATCATGTTGAAACTTCTTTTATATAGTCTACCCCTCCTCTCCTTTGATATGAATAGCAGCATGATATGTTAAAGTAATAGTTCATTACTTTTTATAGTTTACGTAACCCTTTAAATTCATTTCATTCTTTTCCGCTCTCACCGCGTTTACTATCGTTTCAAGAAAGCCGATAGTGACATATGGATGGCCCTGGTCAGTAGCGACTCAAGAATTAATATTCTTTTGAATTATTCCTTTCTTTGTGTCTGGCGGCAAGCCGCTACGATCTAATTTAATGTGAATAGAGGAATTTCTATGTGTGAACTCGCCCGCTTAGGGTGCTTCATCTGTTGAGACGTACTATAAAATTAGTTATGAATGAAATGAAAAATATAATTATCGATTCTTTTGGTGTACCGGTGCAAGTGATAGGGACTTTATCATTTTTATTTCTTTCTATGAGTTACTGTATTAGAACTGAGTATGACACCATTGCTTTACCCGAACAATTGAGGGAAAAACTGGTTTGGCATTATCATTATGAACTAGGACACTTTAGTGCATCCAAAATTTCCGGTATAATAGCAGACAGCTTTTATTGGTCAGGAATGCATAAAAATTTCATTCCAATCTTGTGTACTTGTGACCTGTGTCAGATATCTATGCGAATTTTTTTTAACCCAGAAGGCTTTGGCTAGAAACCCTTGAGAATTGGTTGCAGTCGATTTTTATGGTCCTCTGCCCAAGAGAATAGGCGGCGTTACTTATATTATGGTTGCTGTAGACATTTTCACTAAGTTTATAAAATTGTTTCCACTCAAGAGACCTACTGTCAGTTATACCAGTAAAGAAAATTCTAAGCGACCATGGTACTCAATTTACTTCACATCATTGGAAAAAAACTCTTCAAGATGCCCGAATAATACATACATCCATCCGACATCCAAAGTCAAATCCGTCCGAAAGATACATGAAAGAGCTTGGAAGGCTAATACGGGCTTATTGCCATCAACAACAATCCAAATGGACAAAATTCCTCCCTACTATTGAGGAATGCCTGAATTTCATTCCCCACCATAGTACAGGTTTTGCCCCTTGTGAATTACTCATTGGTAAAAAACCAAATTTTCAGTTGAACAAGATGACAGAAAAATATCTTGAAGTTCCCCGTCCACCGCCAGTGCCTGCTATTCACGAATTGGTCCGAAAACAGTTCATCCATGCGGCGTTGAAACGACAAAAGCAACAAAAACAAAGAGTAATTGAGATAATATGGGGGACCTGGTTTTATTGAATATTAATGTTCAGTCTAAGGCCAGTGAAGGAATCAATCAGAAGTTATGTTTACTGTATGAAGGTCCTATGAAATAATCCAGTGTTCCTACCCAAATGCACATGAAATTTCTAGTGACGGTCTCAACTGAAAATTTGATAATGTATTTTTCCAGCCCAACAATCCCTCTGCCCAACACTACCACTGACCTTGGAAGTCGCTTGAGTCTCGGAGCAACGGGAAGAATTTGAAACGGTCGTAGTAGGCGGTAACCATATTTAAATTCAAATTTTGTTTTGCTTGTTTACACATTGGGATCATCATGGATAAAATATCCATAACAAATATGGAAAGAGACGCAAAGATATTTGAAGGACAAAATTGAGAAAGAAAAGCATGCACAACTATTGGAAAAATTGTTTGGAGACATTAGTGGCTCTTCCTCCCCTTCGGACTCAGAAAAAGATGTCGATCCAGTGCCGAAGAATTATCCCAGTGCCAAGGAAGTACTTTTTCCTCAAATGAAAAAAACCCAGGCGAGGAAAACTCCACCCGAAGGAAAGAAAAAAAGGCTCCCCAGAATACCATCATGAGAACACCTATAAAGGCGAAACCATCAGGGCGGAAGGAATTATCAAATCGCTGTGCCAAAAGTATCTGAGGGTTCTACTTCGGGAGTCGGGTGTCCCACACAAGTAACTGGAGTTACTAACCACCAGCGACTGCGCCAACGGCAAAGAAACAGGGGAGTACGCCAGTGATAAATTCAATGCCAGTGGAGTGATTTGAAAAAAAGTATTTATTTAAAAATTTCATTTTTTTTGTAGTGTAGGGGATTGAAGTTTCTATGTTTGATAGGCCTGAATTTTGTTTTTGTTTTGTTTTATATTCAGGGTATAAAAATTCAGAGAGACTGAAACACATTTTTCTGTTTTTTTCAGTAGATCTGTCTAAATAATCTACATTTGATCGTTTCCCAGTTGCTGTAGTTTGAAAAAAAATATATGAAATTTTCATTCCCTTCATTTTCCATGAAGGTATTGAAATTTAAGGGGAGACTGAGACGGGTTACACTGGGGTGTTACTAGGTTGGTTTACAATTAATCGATTTAAAGGAATTTCCCTATAGAATTTTCATCCTTTTTCTTTTCAATAAAACGGTATAAAAATTCAGGGGGAGACTGAGACAGTGTGACCCGAAGTCTTGTTAGATTGTTCTTTTCATAAACAAAAAAAAAAGAAACTAGCCTTATGAAGTCAACTATGGAAAACCTCAGAGCATCGCCTGAGGTTGGAATATCATTCAGAAGACATCCCAAGCAGGTAGTTTGAATCATCATCTGCACTTCCGATAACAAGAACCCAGCAAAAAGTAAGTAAAATTCCTTCGATTTATTTCCCGCCCCTGCAATTGAAATTATGGAATTACACAACAAGGTGAGTATGAATCACTTCATAGGAATGAGGTCCATACACTTCATGGTTAACGTCGTAACTTCTTACAATTCAACTTCAAGCACACCGCTGCCATCTCCCAAGCACATTCTTCTAACTATTTGACATCAAGAATTGAAATACACACTCCATTGATTAATCTGAGCATACAAATATCGATCTTAGGAACAGAAAGGCCAAATCTGGGAACATTATAGAGATGAGGGTAATCAACTCAACTTCAACGATACCCTGTAATGTTCCAATAATATTTCTCTGCTGAAATAACTTCCTAAATCGTAGAATACACTTTATTAATCAAGTTAAAAAAAACTTTCAGCATGTAGGAGTTACCTTCAACTTCTACGTTACCCTGCAATGTTTCAATAATATCTCTCTACTTATTTCACACCTCAAATGATAGAATATACTTTCTGATAGAAAAAATAGTGAATTTAGAGTTATTAAAACCAAATCTAGGAAATATTATGAACATGTAGGGATGACACTTCAACTTTCACGCTACCCTATCATCCTATCTTCCTATAATATTTCTCTACTAGTCCGATATATCAAATGAAAGAATACACTTTTCTCGTCAAGCGGTTATGCATTTTACCCACCTTACCGAGCTTGAGAGTTGAAAATAGAGTTTCATAGTGGAAATTGTCCAGGAGCATAGCATATCAACAAGAAGTCAACAACCAGGTTTTGAGTCAAAATTTGGCTAAATGCGGTATTTATTCCGAAGGGAAATCTGGTCCTAGTTGTACAACAAACATCTTAGATCACTTTTATATATGTATCGATTGAAAATCTATTCGGGAAATTCGAATATTGGCATGTTTCATTCGAGGATTTTGAAAGTTTTGGTAAACAAATTCCAACTCCTTAGATACGTCCTTTTCCTATATAAGCAAGCCCAGTATCAGTCATAAGGCAGTCGAATTCCAGCACCTGAACCGAAAATATCTCCAGACGAAGGACTAACTCCTTGGTACTGGGAAGAAGAGGACGGATCCAAAATGGAATCTACAAGTACAACACAATTACCTTCGGGAAGCCCAGGTCCGTAACGATAACTAAATTCAATTTTCTTTGTCATTCAGAGTTTTCAACTAATTTCCTTTATTCGGTCAGAAACTTTATTATCAATTCAGTATCACTAACAAGTCCACTCAGTTAAATTATGGAGTCAGCATTTTCGGCCACGATTAGTCTGTGTCTTACCTATAACATCGAGTGAAATAGAGATTTTTTACACATCTGTGAAATAGTGGAACTGAATATGTTTATCATTGTCCCATTGTTGCTTCTTACATAAATAAATAAATCCCGGTTCTACCACTAAAGAGTGACCATGGAATTCCCGGTTCTACCACCTTAACACTAAAGAGTGACCGTGGAATTAAACTATAAATCCTGGTTCTACCACCCGGCCAACCTATTAACGTAAAGAGTGACCGTGGAAAGTAACGGGTTTGTGAGTACGGGTGCACCCAAGAGGATTCCTGTCCATCAGAGGATGAGGTCCCTGCAAACTCCTTGTTGTATGGCGAGGTAAATATTTTAGTGGACTATTCACACACGTTGTCGGGAGTAAATTATATAGGAATTTTGGGGTAAGATATCAGACTAATTAATTTTTAAACACTCTCACGAATTTGGATTTTGAATACCTTAATAAACAACAGTCTGTCCTCCTGGACTTTAAGAATATTGTAAAGATGGGAAAATTGAAATTTGACAATAGTTCCTGGTTTGAATCTAGAATACTTAATTTGAGGAATATATCTAGGTCATATTAGTTGAAGCCTATCAGTACCACATCAAATCTTCAAGTTATATTGGTCTGGAATTGATTTTTAGTACTTGACCGTGACTCATCGTGACAATTTAACATCTAAATTGAGAAATGTTGAAATGAGTATGTTTGTAGTGCTACAATGTTACTCTTTGCTAAGTCCGGCTTTACGGGTAATTCCACACTCTAAATAGAACGTACTGTAAAGAGTGGCCGAGGATGGTAACAGGTTGTCTAGTATGGGTGCACACAAAACAATATCCGACCGGTCACTAGGTCAATTGAGCCCAGCAACTCCTTGGTTGGGTGCTGGAAATGTACTATAGTCTCCATTCTCTCAATTGGCGAAATATACCGACAAGGTATTTTGGGTATTAAACAATTTTACAAATACAGATATATTCCTGTCACTTGTTTATATAGTCCAAATTTTATCCTTTCAGAAACACTTTACATAGTTGTACCAAATTCAAAACCAGAGACGATTTCCTAATAAGCTGAACTCTTATAACTTTCAATATTGTCTTGTGAAAAATGTAAAGACTTTAATCGTTGAATTTGTTTTCAAACAAGTTGAGATTGTAACTCTTGGCTTCAATATATGTATTTATTTACCTTTCGTCTTTTATTTCTCTTCAGCTGAACAGAACTTTGTATCCTAAAGAATACAATATATATATATATATATATATATATATATATATATATATATATATATATATATATATATATATATACAACGTGGGAAAATTGAGGGTATATCCTTTCAAGTGTCTATCTATATAAGGCTTTGTGCCGACAAAAAAAATTGCTATGCTAGGCTATGTGCCGAAAAACAAACAAGCTGTCTTCTGAGAGCAGATGGATTGCATATCCTGCTACCTGAGAAGTGGGGCTGACTGTCTAGATGATCACAACATATAAGACCGGGATGGGTTCGGTTACAATTCTTTACAATGGTTCTCTGTGTCAAAGATCTTTATCATCAGTCATCAATGATCATTATCTTCAAAATCTTAAATAACATTGCACCAGAATAATTTAACGAATTTATTGTTTTAAAATCTCAAACCAAACCAGTACTGGGCAGCAATTCCACCTTCTCAAATTTGATGAATTCATAATTTTATAAAGGCTCAGATGAGTTCAACAAATTACCTCGTAATGTCAAACAGTAAAAAAGTGTTCGAGAATTCAAAAATCAACTTGTCAATCATATCAGATCCACAACACCTCAAGTGCAACTAATTGCCATTAATTATGTCTTGTCAAACCTAGGCTAGTATTATTTTTATGTACCCATCTGTAAATATTGTCTATCTCTAGTTGTAAGTGATCAATTATTGTATGTATATTAGGATTATTTCCTACTCAATAAAGATGCATTCATTCAATTATAATTATTATGAGGATCTCGTTCAGCCCGTACCACTATAGTTTTGGTTGTTTTTTCCCTGACCGCTTGTTTATTGTCAATAAATACGCCCATTTCTTCTTCTATTTCACCCTTTGTCATACGTGAGTTGACTTCGGTCTTCAAGTTCATAAGTCTTCTGAACTCGGCCAAGTTAGTGCTTCTATAGTAATTTTTGTAATCCTAGGGTTACTTTTGCTCTTCGACAGAAACACAACCGGGTCGTTATCAGAGGTCAGTGTATTGAGAGTCTGTAAGTCACGTATGGTTTTTGTTCACAATCAAATCTATAGTGGTTGGGAAAATGGGTAGGTTGATCTGGAAATTCGATAATGACATTATTGTTTACTGAATAATCCACGATGTACTCCCATTTGTGTACAATGGAAATACTATCTGGGTTGGATTTTTGTGTAGGGTATATCGTTTCTAACCATAATGGCTGCACCCCTTGACATTATGGGTATTGATGAAGTTAACCAGTAACGAGTACTTATTGTTGACTCCAGTCAATATTATGCATACATGCCTTTATTAGTATTAAAACGCATTTTTACTTCCCCTGACGAAGTTTAGGAAACCCATGAACCTGTCTTGTTCATTATTAGCGCTTTCGACTACCTGAATCAGATCATCGCAAGTGCTTTTATCATTTTGGGAATATTGACTCATTGCTCAAGCTTTCTAATTCTATCAGTAATGCCTTCCAAACCTTCTCGCCAACGGACCCGTGCGACCCTTTCGAGGTTACCTGTCCTATCCCCAGGAGGGAAACCAGGGTTGGTTTGAATCTCCCACGCTCCTCTTCTTTGGTAATATGCGCGTTTAGTGTGACGTCACGCGACCAATTTTTATTGTTGTAAATCAGTCTTTGGATGCCAACAAAGCGTATTAAAATCCCATAATATTGTATAAGTATATTGCTATAAGTGTTGTTCATCTCTAGGTTTACTATCTTCCACCCTTTTGCTCCAGGCATTTACTTTTGGACGTGGAGCTGGGACATACTGTGCTTTAGTCCTATCTCTTCAGATATACCGAGCACTTCGAGTAATTAGCGGGGTGGGCCTTTCACAGTTGGCACATGTTGCCGATGTGTCTCTCGCATCCATTCGGCAGTTAGATGTCGCATGCAACAATGGTGACATTGCACGACCCCTATCATTCCTCCTGTTGTCCCACTTGATCATAGTATACAGGAGTACCTTTGCGTTTTTGGTGAGCCAACTAAGAGTATTGTTTGTAGGAGTCACTATTAAGTACAGGACTTTTCTAGTACTAAACCTGTATACATCCACTACCGAGTTTTTATAATAATTGATTAGTGCTTCTTTCACTTATGCTGATGCTGAGGATGAAAGCATGTGTCTTGTCTTGTGGTATGATTGTGGAACTGGTATTTTGCTTCGTATAAAAGTGCCTTGAGTGTTTTGAAGCCTTCGTTGTTCTGTGCGTATATAATCGTGGGTTTATGCAGTATGATGAACTTTCCTGTTATGTGTTCACTAAATGTTTTGATTGTAGTTTGTGTGATTGATTTTTCTTGTACTACAATTGGGGGAGGCTTGCTATATCTTTTTCTGGCTTCAGGATGATGCTGATTTGTGATGGTTTCTGTGATTACACGGCTATGCTCTTCGGAGGTGTCAATCTCCTCGTCTATTTTTTCCTCTTCTAGTGTTTGGAATTTGTTTTTGACTTTTACCTTTTCATCTTGTTTTTTGGCTGGTTTGTCGTTTTGGGAAGGATTCTTTGATTTGTTGCCCTTTTTTCGAATCTGAGTTTATAAATTTGTTTAGGCTGTTGGTCTGAGGATTTCATCTTCTCTTAGTTTTTCAACATTTTGGTTGTATATTTCCTCTTTCAGAAGTTTTCTGAGTGTCTCAATGTTGATGAGTAGTATAGCTATGCCAATACGAGCGCAGTTCCAGCTGCGCTCGTATCGGCATAGCTATACACGCTCTCTCCTCTCCAAGGTTACTCCCGCCACTGGGTTGGGATCGTCGGTTGAGCAGTGAGGATGATGGCGGCCATGAATGAAATGTCTTAGGTTCATCATTTTCTTCTAGTTTCAAGTAGTTTTTTATCTCCACCTCCTTCTTTTCATCAGCTTCTTGTTTTTTCAAATCTTCATCAGATTCAACCGATCCATTACAGTTCAGTTGATTTTCTGTTTCTTTGTTCCAATTTTTCGTCTGTATTGTTTTTCTGCCCTTCTTGATGTTTTTAAATTTTATTATCACTTCTTCATTTTCTGCTTCGTCGCCTTTTTCATTCAATTTATCATTTTCGATTGATCTTACATTTCTGCTTATTGTTATTTTACATGTTTCTATATCTAACAATCTATATGCTTTCGACTCTTCGCTGTATCCTAAAAATTTCATTTTTCTTGATTTTTCATAAAATTTTCTTCTCTTCTCATTTGGAATAAATACATAAACATCACATCCAAATATTCTAGTGTGTCCTAAATTTGGTTTTTTATCATTCCATAGTTCAAATGGTGTTTTCTGAGAAGCTTTTGTGGGTAGTCGATTTTGAATATAATTGGCTGTCATAACGGCTTCTCCCCAAAATGTATTGTCTAGTGATGATTCCAGAAGCACACATTTGCCATTTCAGTAAGATATCGGTTTCTTCTTTCTGCTACACCGTTTTGTTCCGGTGAATATGGTGCTGTTATTTCGTGACGTATCTCCCTTTTCTTGAGGTATTCTATCATTGAGTTTGACGTGTATTCTCCTCCACCATCACTTCTCAATATTTTTATGTTTTTGTTGAATTTTGTTTTCAACCCTAATTTTGCTGGAACATTTGAAGTACCCAATAACTCCAATGCACCTATACAACACGATACGAGCTTCCGAGCTCCCAAAAAAGTAATAGATGTATGTTGATCAAATATCCATAAAAAACAACTACTTCCCTGGCTAATGTCTCGACGGATGTTGGATTACATACAATGGATAAACGTGCAAAGTCCTACAAGGTACTTTGCAAATGTTTGTTGCGAAATAGATAAATATTAACCACTTCACTCAGGCTGACCACCTGTAGACCGGTTTCGGGTATTTGCCCCTCATCAGTACAGGGTAGGTCAAGAAAAAAATTACTAATGTCTGCGTTTATCCGTTGGGCGTAATCCAACGTCCGTCGAGGCATTAGTCAGGGAAGTAGTTGTTTTTTTATGGATATTCGACCAACATACACCTATTGTATGGGTATTTTTAGTAATCAGTCTTGAGGGATAAGGCGTTTTTTCATTTGTAACGAAATAATAACTGGCTATCGTTTTGTTACAGATTTCTATCCTGAGACTCAGGATGACATGTCAGTTGGTAATGTTTCAGTTGCAGTAGTTGAGTTGAGATGGTGTTAGCTAATGGTGTTTTCTATTCTGCTAATGTTATCCCAACGAATAATAAGAAATGGATGAATTTTAACTTTTTCAATCAGGTACGCAGCCATTAGTCATTTGTCTGCTCGACCTATCCTGTGCTGATGAGGGGCAAACAGGTGGTCTAAAGTTGGTCAGCCTGAGTGAAGTGGTTAATATTTATCCATTTCGCAACAAACATTTGTAAAGTATACTCGTAGGACTTTATCCATCGGATGTAATCCAACGTTCGTCGAGGCATTAGCCAGTATATGTATGTCTTGAGAAATAAGACGTTTTTCATTTTTAATGAAATAATATGTTACAGATTTCTGACTCTTATTGCATATTTTAATCGATTTTTCTACAAATGGACTCTTGGACGAATTTTCATTATAAAGTGCAGAATATCAAGTTAAATGAGAGTTATGAGAGAGTCATGGATTCATTTCTCCTATATGGGTGGACTTCTATTCAATCAATTTTTTTATTGATATAGAACATCGTCGAAAGTGCCTAGTTTTTTAAATATAGCATCGAAAAGGAGATAGGGAGAAATTATGTAGTTTCTTTTCAATGCACGAAGCGAAGAATTCCCTAATGGAGTTAATTCTGTTCACTAGAATTATTACAAAAATCGAATATGGGTCATTCTGTATGAGTGAATGACGATACACCAAATTTGTACTGAATAATCAATCATACTTTTAATTTAATCCGCTAAGAAATTTGGTCTCACGTCGGTAAAAGGACATTATATGAGATGATGTTTACTTTATTTTCTCTTGTACATTGGAAAGGTTTCTGAATTTATTTAGGGTATGGTTGGGAGATATCACGAGAATCCCAGATATCCTAAAAATCCCACGATTCTGTAAGCACGTGGACTCTTCAGTAAGCGTGGATACTGGAACATTATTTGGCTAGAGACTTGAGTATAAGTTCCTTGAACAATTGCCCTCCAACAGCGTTCAATTCTTGATATGGCAGAGACTGCATCAGATTCATCCACGCCGTGATTTTTGGATATTTAATTTCATCTACAGCAAAGAAATTCGATGAGTTGGTAATGGTGGTCCAGATACTGAAATCGGCAATAGTCATTTCGTCCCCAGCAACGTATTTGGTCCTCTCGAGGAATGCCTCCAGGAAGTCGTAGGCTT
The DNA here is from genome assembly GCA_018342105.1 of Gonioctena quinquepunctata. Taxonomy (NCBI): domain Eukaryota; kingdom Metazoa; phylum Arthropoda; class Insecta; order Coleoptera; family Chrysomelidae; genus Gonioctena; species Gonioctena quinquepunctata. The sequence goes on along the minus strand of JAFIRS010002564.1, from coordinate 121,209 downwards.
GGCTCAGAGATTTTGCGTGAGATTCTGGTATCTGTTTTACTCCTCCAAATATGATCATTCCCTTGAATAAAAAAAAGTTGATTAGTTACACTACAACGAAATTATGAGTTGGAAGTAAGAATTCAGTGAAGAGTATTTTAATCAGTGATGCGAATATCAGTATTTAGGATAAAACTTTTTTCATACACGCGAACCGCTCTTGACAATAATCATCTCAACAAAAACATTCATGTGTGGAAAAATGGGCCAAGTTCTCTAGTCTCATAGAAAAGTTGGAAACCTGAAACACTGTCAAGTTAATGTCTTTACAGGTTCTAGGGACGAAGTTCATCTCCTCCAACATGAGTTTGTGCCTCAATTGAATTAAAAAAAAAGTCAAACCTATGTATAACTCGGAAATATTGACTTTTTGCTCATGTTCACAGTTCCGAATTAGATACAAGAAATAAACTAATAAGTTCAGATTGCCAATCATCCCATAGGATACGGGTCGATCTTAAGGTTGACGACAAATATGGCTTGTAAAACTAAATAGCTGAGCCACCATGCATTATAGTGAATATTTATCCAATTTTCCAACCATGCAAATGAGTAATTATAGTTGAAACTAATTTCTACTAGAGACAATAGCCGGAGAACTGGCCGGCGGGCACCGTTGCCGATAAAGTTACGTACTCCATGTAATAGCTGTCTTGAAGTATCAATTATCATTTGGTTTGGAAATTAATCAGGAAGAAATGATTCGTGAAATAATTATTCCGAAATAACATTATTTGAAAATAAAATCCAATGTTATATCCATTATTATGAGGTCCAACAAAGGTTACAAAAATGATCCTAGATATTCGTAATTATATTGTCGGCTTGGCAACATGCCATTTGGTTGTCCTGAGAAGGTGAAATAAGGAAATCCACGTTACGGATTTTACGGCAAATATATTATTCCAGCACCAGCCGAATTGGATTTTGAATTTTGATATTTTTTTAGTGAATATTTTGAAAATCTCGCATTGTCAACCGGGCATATATTAGTTTTGAATCCCAGGTTCATATGTATTTTGATTGCGACTTTTGTTTGAATAAGTCGTTGGGAATGAACCGATTTTTATGAAATCAATGAATAATCTTTGGATGCCATAATTCACTGGTTGAATTCTTACAACAGAAGATATCAGTAGGAAGTTGCAGCTCATAATTTTTGAAAAAATGTAAAAAAAACATTTTCTGAACAAAACTTTGCTCAAATTTCACAAAAAAGCAGTTTTTAATATATGTGGCATTTTTACGGTTCATTATGAACGACTTGAATATTTCTCTTCCTTAATATTCGTTGAGAAATGACCTCGCACCGCATCAATGGGAAATTGGTTTTCGGTGAATTTGCTCGAATTTTTTATATATTGCAGAACTCGTGATGCCGATCAAATGTCTCCATTGCACCACCGCTCTGAATTCAACAGTTTAGATTATATAGGGTGCTAAAGATAACTTTTCCAAAATTTCAAAAGGCCATTGTGAAGAGACTTTTTCGAATACATAAACCAAATCGAGTATGCATCGATTGTTCATACGGTCGATTTGAATATACTAGAGAGAACAATTATTCCTGCACGTACAGACGATATACAGGGTGAGTCCAAAAATAGCAAATTTTTCAGTGATTTACAAAAAATTGAGCGGCGGAATTTCATTAATTTTCAGATATTTTGTAGGATACCAATATAAATTGCGATTGATGATATTAGCATCTCCTGAATTGAACTGACATATCTATTATGTATTTCTCATGAAACTGCACCAGTCCTGCTTATTGATATATCCAAATACCTGAAATTCCGGAAAAGTCGGTTACAAACTCGATCGTTCACGGTGAAAGTTTACTCTGCAGGTACATGAAATATACAGGGTGGATCAAAAACTAGTGTCCTTTACTGATAATTTCTTTGAAGTAGTTATGATTGATATTTATGTCATTGAAGCATTTTCAGAAATACATACCATACATACATCTGCCGAAAAATTTTGAAAAATATTATTAGTTAACAAAACGTTATCTATTACAATTAGTAGAACTACTCGAATGATGGTAGAAGAATTTCGAGAAATATTGCAAATAATTAAAACAGAAACATTGATTCACAACAAAATAGGAAACGAAATATGCGCATATTCCGTTAAAAAGACGTACCTATATGGAATGTATAGGTTGCCAATGAAGAACGACAGGAAATCTAGAATTATTCAAGTTTCAGTGTTCAGATGACATCCTGTTGAAAACCTTGGGCTCACCGCCGGACAACTGTCAAATGATCTTGATTGAGAATGTTTCCTTTTTCAATATTATATTACCTTCTTCAATATCAAAACTGTGGAATTCTTTGAACGGAAAAACGATATATAACAGGGTACGAATGAACTAAAACGAATGATGTTAGAGTCAGAACACCTGATTAACTTGTCCCTCTCTATGTTCAGCATCCTCTATATGGATGAGAAGGGCATTTGATGGATACTTTATATACTGTTCATGACGTGCGATTAATGATATTAGCATCTCCTGAATTAAACTGACATATCTATTATGTATTTCTCATGAAACTGCATCAGTCCTGCTTATTGATATATCCAAATGCCTGAAATTCCAGAATAGTCGGTTACAAACTCGATCGTTCACGGTGAAAGTTCACTCTGCAGATACATAAAATATACAGGGTGGATAAAAAACTAGTGTCCTTTACTGATAATTTCCTTGAAGTAGTTATGATTGATATTGATGTCATTGAAGCATTTTCACAAATATGTGTTCGATACACATCTGTTGAAAGATTTTGAACAATTTTCTCTGGAATATTTTGAATGATATGTATAAACCTATATATACTACGAGTAGTAGAACGACTCGAGTGAAGGTAAAATAATCTCGAAAATACCAAAAATAAAAAAAATCATTGAATAACAATGTTATAGGTAACTGAATATGCTCATATTTCATTACAAAAAATGTTTCGTACCTCTACAGAATGTATCACATTCGCGTAACAACAATCAATTTCAATATTCCTTGGATAATTTCTAGATTTTAGATATATATTGCATATGGAATTTTAGAATAAACTACAATCGACTTTCCACCAATGACTAGCAAAACTACCAATTCCCAAAACATACTCGTTACTCGAATTCACAGCTCAATTGGTGAAATGTCGATTGATTGGTAATTGAAACTTCCTGTATATGGAAAGGAATACATGTTTAGTAGCCTGCTGTGAACCATTTGTGGCCAATATAATATATAAATATGGGAAGGAAAAGAGAGTTAACTCAAATTCGTTCTCCACGAAATAAAAACAGCATGGCTACTGGAAAAATGTATGCATTTTGGAGATTGAGATCCCCATCTTCAGCAGAATTACAAAAATCTAAAATAATGATTATGGTACAGGTTATGGAACAAAATGGAAGTTACCTTACTTACAATTGTTCTGGTAAATTTTTTATTTTTTTTTGAAATAAAACTTGGGTGTGGTCTTAGCAATGAACACCCCATTTGCGAAGTTTTCTCTTCCTTATTAATGAGGTTTTTGTTTGCCACATTCTTAGAATATTGAAGGGACTTGGTGAAACGTGTGAAGAGACGTGTCACTGTTAATGGTACAGTGACATCTACCAACCAATCGCTATACTTCGTAAGGTTAGGTTAACACGCATAGATTTCATTGTTTAAAACTGTTTAGTTTACTAGATCTCCGCCAGATGTCCCATATTAAATGAACGATTTGTCAATTTTTCTATTTTGTGAGATTCTCTCTTCACACGTTTCACCAAGTTCCTTCAACATTCTAAAAATGTGGCAAACAAAAACCTCATTAATAAGGAAGAGAAAACTTCGCAAATGGGGTGTTCATAGTAAGGTCTAAGCTGAGACCACACTCAAGTTTTATTTAAAAAAAAAACAAAACAAAATATTTTTTTTTCATTTTCTACCATAACAATTGTAAGTAAGGTAACTTCCATTTTGTTCCATAACCTGTACCATAATCATTATTTTAGATTTTTGTAATTCTGCTGAAGATAGGGATCTCAATCTCCGAAATACATACATTTTGCCAGTAGCCATGCTGTTTTTATTTCGTGGAGAACGACTTTGACTTAACTCTCTTTTCCTTCCCACATTCTACAATCTCCACTTTGAGAAAAAATTGACTTTTTCCGCCATATCATATAAATGCTTCCTTTATTACGAAAAAATATGTACTCACACTTTCCATTTGTAAGCCTATGCCATAAAATGTTCACTATCTCGACACTAAGTTCATTTGAAACACTTGGAGAGGAGATGGACTAGCTGCAACTTTAGTTTGGTCAGAATGACTCTAGTTTGGAATGACATATAGCAACCATATCCATTTGTTTAGAAAATACTGAATTGTCATTTTGCAATCATTGCATATGTTAAGTTCTTATTGAAATCATATCAATTATTGAAAAAATGGCTAATCGTCACCGTTATATTCAATACATAAAATACGTGTTATATTCAATACATAAAATATGGGGCGACTCGATGGAGAACCAAATAAATTGAAACGAGAAATTGCCATTGAAAGACACAACCAAAGGAGACTTCCACATGTCGCAGAAATTGATTTGACATGCAATCAATCAATTATTCAAGAGATTCTTCACCTTCAAGAAGGTCCAGGATGTTTGAGATTGAATATTTTAACACAATACTCAAGGAACACGTGTCTCATTTGCAATGGTATAGCTGATCTTCAAAGACTCATAATAGAATGCAGAGTGAACGTGTTAATAAATCAGAACATCTATATACCAGAAAATACCCGTTCCTGTAGAATTAATCTTGATGATCGTGGGTTTTTATTTCCCATCCTATGGCTTGAGATATATCAATAGACCTTACGCTCTGAAAGGTCAGGAACTTCAATGATTTTTAAACGAACTCAGAACTGCCACTAAGCGTAAATTAGATTACGTAGACGAGAATAGTTTTTCTGATGAAGAATTCAAATCCATTGCTCCGTTCACAAAAGAACAGTTTGGTGACTTATATAATCATTGTGTATCTGTACCAAGACAAGATTTATTGGCATTCTTATGCAAACTCCGACAAGGTATTTCTGATGAATTTTGAACCATCATATTCAATTGTTCAACCGCCAGGCAACAAGTTTAGTGATAACTAAAGTGCGAGAATCATTCATGACTCGTTTCGCACCCGATAATATAGGATTTACCGCAATAGCAAGAGAACAATTTATAGAACGACAAGTTAGTGTTTTTGCAAATCAATTGTACAATCCACAACCCAATGAACCAAAAGCAATAGTTTATGTAGATGGCACTTATTTGTACATCGACAAAAGTTGCAAATTCCGGATATTACGACAATCATAATCTCAACACAAAGGGAGACATTTAATCAAACCAGTCCTAATTGTGGGTACTGATACTTACATTTTGGATATTTATGGCCCATATTTCGCATATTAGGGAAATAATGATGTACGCATACTGCAGAATGTATAGAGTATAGTTGTCAACCAAATGAGAAGATGGTTTCATCCAGGTGATATTTTTATTTTAGATAGGGGCTACCGAGATGCTCTCCCTTTTCTTCAGAATATCTGCAATCATTGTGAAATGCCTTCAGTTCTACCTCGAGGACAAAGATAACTACTAACTGACGATGCCAACAAGTCCAGAATTATAACAAAAACTAGATGGATAGTTGAGGCACGGAATGGTCATTTGAAGACAATGTTCACATTTTTTATCACAAAATTGATACACATCATATTAAAAATATAAAATGTTTCCTACAAATAGCAGGTGCAATAATAAATAAGTACCATCCGCGTATTCAAATGAAAGAGGTCAACCTAGAATTAGCCAATATAATGTTGGAAAAGGCTAATAGAGTCAACTTAATACAAGCCAGAGTTGAAGCAGAAAATCTAAATATGAGACGTGGTCAGTGGACATTACTCAGACAGGATCACTGCAATGAATTCCCAAGATCAGATTTACAATTAGTACGAGATATAATTGTTGGCATATACCAGGTAGAATTGGCAGCATCGTATATACAAGATACTGTATATCATCATGATGAAAATGAATTTCAAATGGATGCAAATACGAATGAGCGTGGATTTTTATGAATGAGAGTACATTAAAGATTCCGTAATTCCACCAAAAATCAATTATTCCTAGCATTCGAAGCAAATGTAGAGGATATTGAACAAATCAATAGTGTTGACGATGTTATAGCTGAATATTATTGTAAAACTGGAGCCAGGATCCTCGGATGTTGTGCCCATGTGATCACGTTATAAATGTTTAAAAAAGTTGTTTATTTTGTTGATTATAATTTTTTAAAGTTAACAAAAAATGAAAAATTAAAAAAATATTGTAATTTTTTTATCCATATATTTTGCTATTCTGTTTTTATAAACAAGGCATTTAATAACATTCGAAAAAAAAATTAGGACATTTGTTTTTAATTTTTTTATAAACAAATAGTATGGTTGAATATTTTTGTTTTTTTTTTTGCCATTTTGTTGTCTAGAGAATATAATTTTTTACAAAAAAAAACTTTTTTTTATTGTTTATAATCGTTTTCTCATAGTTCCATTATTTAAATAATTAGTTGAAACTTTTTTTTTCTTAAATAATAATTGGCATTTCTCAATAGAATAACAAAAAATAAAAATAAAATATTAAAAATTCAATTGTTTAATAAGTTAACAATTTCTTATAAACAAATTTCACATCTCATTATGTTTATTTCTGAAACTACAAAAAATTACAAAAACAACCATATAAAGTGTCAAACAATTTTTTTAAATATTTTTAAAAGATTTAAATTCAAAAAAATTCAAAAAAAAAATGTTTCGAGACTTTGGTGCATATGGTTGTTTTTGTTGTGATTTCAAAATGTTTCATAAAAAATATATTGACATTTAAAATTTGTTTATAACAAATTGTCATTGATTGTTGATTTTTATTTATCCCCAAATTACTCTACATGATTCGATTATGAATAATCTCCGAATCCGAAACATTAATTTTTTCTTCTTGCTACTTCTAAACACGTTATCAAAAATAAAAAGAAGCACGTATTGGCTCATTTCCTTAAATTTTCGACAAAAATATTTCAATTTTCGAAATAAATTCAATGTCAATATTTTCAATTAGTACTCTAATTCATTACCTACTAAATTTGAGTTCCCAAAGTGTAACCGTTTCGCAATACAACTTGAAATAAAAATACACTACATTGAACGCAAAAATGTTTTTTACTGCTGTATTTTTGGCGTATGTTTTATTGAAGCTACGCCCGCACTTCATGCCGATTTCCTTGGCTAATCAGGCGCAACATGGTATTCCAGCTGAGTCTAGTTTCTGGATTTGATGATCGTAGGTTACAATACTGACCAAATTCGTTTAATTTTAATAAAAATTTATTTCAAATTTGAAACTTTCAAAAATTCCTTATTAAAATATGTGGAATCCTAGTTCTATTTACCGCAGAACATATTTTCATAATCGAATTGATTGAGTGAACTATGACACATATTGACCCTGCAATAGTGGTAAAAATAGTAAAATAACTTATAATTTGGCAACGCCGCAACTGTTGTTTACTGGATCAATGAAAAGAAAAAAGAATAAGAAATCAATCAGGATTTGAGTTGGAAAATGCCATATGAGCTAACAGTGTCAAAAAATAATCGAAAGGTCAGGCCAGGCAATGGTAAGAGAATTCAATAGTTCTTTAGTTCGAAAAAATCCAATGACGGTCTGACCTGACATATGAAGCTGAGTGACACGAACGAAATAATCTCAAATAAAATGATCATACAGAGCAAACACAAAATATGAATTCATTGAAAATTAATTAACTTATAGAGATTATCTGTTTGTATGCACAACTTAGACGAAAACATTTCGAATGCAAGAGTTAGGATTTATTATTCTCAGATTAGTATTAGGTTGGGTTCTTTGAGTGGAGCGATAACCACCCCTTCCACCGCGACCTTCTCAGATCTATTGTGGCTCGATCCTAATTAAATTAGAGTTCACCTTCAAGTCCCGCGCTTCTGACGAAGTCGATGATGATGCTCGGTGATACCTTTTCCAGGTCTTTGGGCTCTAGCTGCCCGTTCCAGACCCTTGCATCTGTACGAAATGTGCTCTGCTGTTTCTTCCTCGTCTTGACACAAGCGATACTCTGACTCTCCGCAAGTCCGATTCTTTGAAGATGCTTCCGCAATCTACAATGACTTGTCAGTAGCCCCGTTATAATCCTCAGGTTTTCCTATTCAGTTCTAACAGGGCTGTTATTCTTCTTTTCGAAGGATTTGGTATAAATGCATTCGAGTGGACTTGTCCCACTGTTTCATACCAGTACTCACGTTTTTTTCCGCTCGGTCCAGTCTGAAAATACTTCTATGGTTATGCTCTTTGATATTACGAAGAAGGGCTCTGGTCCTGTGAACTCTTTCATAGTGCTTTCTTTTGCCAGAAAGTCGGCTTTCTCATTTTATTCAAAGCCTTTATGTCAAGGGACCCAAGCAGAGTTATTCTGTTGTCCTAGCCTACGCTTTGAAGGGCTTTCACGCAGTTCCATACTAATCTGGATTCTATCCGACTTGATGCCAGAGCTTTCAGTGCTGCTTGGCTGTCCGACATGATTTTGATCGATTGATTTCTACTGTTTCTGTTCAGAATTTCATGCAGGCCGAGTTCGATTGCATGGACTTCTGCCTGGAATATTCCGTTTTGGAGCCGTCTGTATACCATTGTAGATTGGCCCTTGTGAGTTCTCGTTCTTTTGTCTCCCATTCGTCTCTGCCCGGGAGGAGAATCTCAAAGGTCTATCAAAGTTGTATAGGGAGATCATTGCTGATGGCATTGCTAGAATCGGATGGTTTTATCTCGTTCTCATCTTGCGACTACTTCCTCCCCTATTACTCGTTGACCTCGACAGGTTTCTGTATACACTCACTCTTGCTTTCTTCTCTGAGCAAATGTGCAAAGGAGGTATGTTGGGACTTCCATTGCTGCTGTCGGGGTGGTGGACATTGCCCCTGTTATGATCAGACACGCTTGCCTCTGGAGTTCGTTGAGCTTTTCTCGGGCACTCTTCTGTGCCCCTTTGCTCCACCAGATGTCCGCTCCGTAGGTGACCATAGGTCTTACCACTTTGAGATAAAGCCAGTACATTTGTTTGGATTGCATTCCCCATGTTTTCCCACTGATTCTTCTACAAGTCCATAGGGCTTGTCTTGCTCTGTTGGATACTTTTTCTAGACGAGCATTCCACGTGAGTTTCTTATTTAGAATTACCCCTAGGTATTTGACTTCTTCTTTGAATGGAATTGTTTCACCATGGAGGACCGGCTTTCTTAGTACATCTAGATTCTTTCTTCTAGTGAATGGTACTATCACTGTCTTGTTGGGGTTGACCGATAGTTCTTCTTTTTCACACCACCTAGTGATAGTCCTGAGAGCCGCTTGGAGTATGTCCAATATCACCTCTCCAAACTTTCCTCTAACTGTTATAACTATGTCGTCAGCGTAGGCTTGAACCTCAATTCTCTCCGTCATAAGAGCCTTGATCAGATCGTCTACGAGAAGTGAACTCAGTAGGGGTGATAAAATTCCTCCCTGTGAACAGCCCCTGGCCACGATTTTCTCCTGGTGGAGGGAACTCGAAATTATTCTGTATCTTAGCATCGCTTCGATCCAGTTACAAACGAAATCCCTTTGTTAATTGCTGCTCTGTGTAGGGATATCAAATCAGTATACCCATATCATGTAAATATATTACCCTGAATTCAATAATATTATTGAAGTTCCTTATGTCAAGTTGATGTCAAGCTATTGTGTGTTTTTATCAACATTATATTTTCAACTAAACGTGGCCTTCCTGAACATAATATTAACAGGTTATGGGCCCAGACATGTGGTAAAACTATTTGTAACATTGGCTGTTACAACGTTATCCCATGCACTCCGAAATCTAAGGTAGATTCTTTGTGGTGTAGTGAATTGAAGTGGCCTGGTAGTTGAAAAATTGGAAGGTGTTGTTAATTATAATGACTGGAAGTTTCAGATTAAAATATCTTTAATTTTGCATGGTCTTTGGAACCGCGTTTTGGGAACTGATATAGATGCGAATAGGGATCAAAGAGCTCTCGGCAAATATATGCCGGAGTTTACAGCCTGCATGTTTCCAACTGGTAAGAGATGAGAATAGTGCTTAAAACAATTGGGATAGTCTTCAGAAGATTTTTGAAGATAAATGACTTTTTCGTAGAATGATTTTATTGCGCAAATTGCATCGTTTAGATTATAAAGACTATACTGAATATATCGATGGTATAACATCTCTTGTAAAAAAAATAACTTATATTGGTAGAATTATTGATGATGATGAAGTATCCGAATTATTATTGAGTGGTTTACCTTAAGAATATGTTACGTTAGTTTGGAACTTCGAAAACACCCATATGAACTCCAATTTCAAGTGAGATGGTACTAGCATGTTAACTTCAAGAGGAATATCGCAGAAATCAAGTTTCAAGCATCTCCAGTGGAGTAGCATTCGCTAGCGCAAATTCAACTACGAAATCATTCGAGAAATCTTCTTTGGTTTGTCATTATTGTGGTAAAAAGGTCTCAAACTGAGAAAAGACAAGAGAATTCAATCGAAACCCCAATTTAAAAAGTCTGCAGATGAGTTGCTGTTAGTATATGCTTCAACAATAGCATCATACACTGATAGATATTGGATCTTCAGATTGAGGAAGGAAGCACAGAGAATGGCTTAGCAGACTTTATGCAATAGAAAAAGATGTTATGGTAGCCAATGACCAAATAATACACAGTGTTGGTTCAGGAGATGTCAAAGTGTATCTAACAGAGAATGATAGCCGAACAATTTTTGATGTAATGTGTGTACCCGACATAGCTTGTAATTTACAGACTACAAAATTGCCGAAAAAGGGTTGACTGGCAGATTTGATCAAGACTTGGTCATTTAAGCAAAAGTGGTATATATGCTCTCAAGAATGGATTGGCTATAGGATTCTATTTTCAAGATCAGCAACTCAATCTAATCCAAAATTGCATACAATGCATTGAGGGGCAGTAGCAGGTAAAGCATAAGGTGAAGCTAAAAGAGCAATTTCACTATTGGAACTAGTTCATTCTAACTTTTGTGGATCAATGTCTGAGAAAACATGGGATGAAGCACGTTATCTTCTGACATTCACAGATGATGTTTCTCGAAAAAGTTTTAAACATTTGCTCAAAAACATATATGAGGTATTAAAGAAATTCAAAGAATTCATGTACTGGTAGAAAATCAAACCAATCTGTATATCAAAAAGCTCTGGACATACAACGGTGGGGAATATTACAGCCATGCTTTTGAGGATAATATGAACAGTTGTGGGATAATTCATGAAACAACTATTCCTCATTGTCCTCAACAAAACGGGGTGGCCGAAAGGCTAAATAGAGAAAACTAGAGCCATGTTACAAGACTGCCTTGAGTAAGCGTTATTGGGGTGGGCTTATGTCTATCTGCTACTATTACTGGATTCACGCCTGAACAACTCTGGACAGAATCCAAAGTCGACCTTAGCAATTTGCGAGTCTTTGGGGCCATAGCAAATTCGTTAATTTCTAGAAAGATTACACAAAGAAGAAAATTGGAACTGAAATATAAACAATATATTATAGAAATGCCTAGTGATTATAAGAATGAATGGATGAAAAAATAAGTATGAAGTGTAAATGGGCCTATAAACTCAAAAGAGATGCATCTTGTAATTTCGATAAGTTTAAAGCGAGATTGGTAGCTCGTGGATTCACCAACAACAGGGAGTGGATTTCATTGAGACTTTTTCTCCCTTTGTTAGGCATTCCAATTTGAGAATGCTGTTGGAAAATTGATCATATTGATATTGCAACTGCATTTCTACATGACGACTTGAATGAGGAGATATACAGTGCGTCCATAGAGTGTGGAAACGCTCCATTATCTTACGAGTTACTCATTTTCGGAGGTAAAGCTCGGACAGGTCGATTTTGTATTTTAGTTTTCTACCTTTAAAAAATAAAATTTTTCCCTACCACCTTACAAGATATGACGCCATCGATTATTTTTTTTTAATTGAAAGGGTATATTTTTATATCAAAATTTGAAAGCCCATATTTTTCTTCAACCATACCACATACGTCATATGTAATACTTCAAGTCACAGTATACTGAGTATAAAGGAAATCAGTGTTCATTTTTCTTAAAAAAAAACATTATTTATTTTGCAATGAAAACCTGAGAATTACTCAATAGTTAGTTCGAGTATATTGCCAAACTTGAGTAGGCTATAAAAACATCGGAAAGCCCTTTCCATTATGTCGAACGTGTGTGTGAACGCTCTATGTAAAAAGTGTAAAGCAAAGGTTATTAATGGGTTGAAATGCAAAAAATGTAACTCTGTGTTTCATCCTAGCTGTGCAGTTAAGTACAAAGGTCTTAAACAAACCGAAGACAAAAAATGTGTAATATGCTGTGATAATAAAAATGAATCCAATGTGATGGTGCCAAGTGAACCTGACTGTGACAAGGAATTTTATGATGCGCTAGAAGATCCTGATAAAAAGTTAGATGCACCTCTGGTGAGTTATTTAATGAAACAAAAGGACATAATCATCACCGAATTGAGAGATAAAATTAAATTATTGAATATACAAATCGAACTTCTGAGTAAATTCAACACTCCGATTATAAATAAAGATAAGGAATCATTTAAAGAAGTACGGACAAAAAATGACGAGAGTTTTTCTAATAGTTCAGCTGATAAACAAATAAGACGAGAACACCCAGCTGTTGTCATAAAAAAAGCAGGGAACTCCAAAACAATTGAAAAACATACTAGTGATGTGGTTGATTCACAAAAAGCAGGGATTTCTAAAATAAATAAAAATCACGTAGCAGCGGAACTACATGAAATAAATACCCTACAGAAATGCACTGAAATAATTAATTTAGCCAATGCCACATCCACAAATGAAGACAACATTGATTGGCAACAGTAAAATATAAGCAGAAGCCGCCCAGAAGAAAAATGATTGTTGGATGTAAGGAGTGAAAGGAGTTCCTAAAAATGTGACTTTGCATGTGTCAAGAGTGGAGCATTCTACTACTGCCGAGGATTTAACCCATTTATTGACTCCCGCTTTTCCTGAAGTGAAATGTGAATTGATGACATCAAAGTTCCCAAGTATTTACTCATCTTTTAAGGTAACAATCGACGACAAAAACTTTCGCAAGGCTATGAACCCAAAATTGTGGCCAAATGGCACTTGTATCAGCAAGTTTTTTCGGAAGAGGGTTCAGTCAACCCCTGCAAAGGACTGATGTTCAATCCTCAGTTACTAATATTGAATGCACAAAGTCTCAACGCTAATACAATAAATATTTTGGAAGTCGATATTGTTGACGCTGATTTTCAATTCCTATGTTTTACTGAAACTCATTGTAATAGTGATTCTATAACGTACAGGAACATCAATGGATTTAATCTATCTGCCCATTATTGTAGAAATAATTTCGGAAAAGGTGGGGTTGCCATATATTCTAAACTTGGTTTAAAATGCAAAGAAATTGAACTGAAAAAACACTGTATAGATAAAGATTTTGAAATTTGCGGATTGTCTTATAAAACTGGCGAAAATAATAGCATTATCTTAGCTTGTTACCGCTCTCCCAGTGGGAATATAAACACTTTTTTAGAGAATATCCTGAAAGTGCTAGAACAAGAATATAAACCAAATTATTACATAACTTTGGTAGGGGATTTGAACATTGACTCGTCCGCCAATTCAGCAGACATATATAATTTTAACAAACTCTGTAACATTTTTGATAGTTTTAATATGACTTCAGTTGTTGAGTGGCCTACAAGAGTAACATATCATTCAGCCACCACAATCGATCATATATTTACCACCTGTAACGACCCTGTTGTCTGCGTCGTTGATAATATCTTATCGGATCACCGAACTGTACTGTTTGAGATTCCTGAAGAAACTGATGTGAAAAGTGGTTCGTCTCATATGAGAAGAAACTACAATGAGCACGCGATTAATTGTTTCAATACCGCACTTCTTCAGGAAAATTGGTCTGAACTTTATAAAATGTCCGACATGAACAATGCTTTTAATTTGTTTCTGGAAGTCTTCCTCTTTTATTTTGAAATATACTTTCCTTTGAGAAAATGTCATTTAGTATAAAGAATAACATAAAAAATGGGTCACAGATGACGTCAAATCATCTAGTGTCAAATTGAAAGATTTACATTACCTACAGTCAGAATAGCCTGAACTACGCAGCACATATAAAGCTGCTAAAAAAAACACGAAAAGTTGTAAAAAATTTAAAAAAAGTTCTATCAAAATACTATAGCTAATTCAACAAACAAAACAGCATGGAAAGTTATTTCAGAATTCAGTAACAAAAAGGTCGAATCCCACCATAAAATTGATATTAGTAAAGATGGAATAATATATGATAATCCTCATGAAGTATCTAATTTGTTCAACAGTCATTTTATAAATGCTCCAAAGAAATCATCAACAAAATTGATCAGAGTAAAATAAAAATATAGAAAATCCAAAATTGAATTGAATAACTTTTCCATTTTTCTCAACCCTTTGTTGCTATAGAACTGGAAACATTACTGAAAACTAAACTCAAAAATAAACACTCGGCGGGAAACGATGACATACCATTATTCCTATTGAAAAAATGTCTGAATAGCATTATCGAACCCATGACCTTCTTAGTGAATTTATCTTTTTTAACTGGCAAATTTCCTGATGCCCTTAAAACAGGGAAAATCATTCCTATTCATAAAAAGGGTCTTGTAAACTTGATGGATAATTATCGGCCAATAACAATAACGCCAAGTTTCTCAAATATCTTCGAATATTCATTTTAGATCGCCTCTTGAACTTCTTAAAAGGTTCGATATTTTGAGCAAAATCAGCATGGATTCAGAATCAATCATTCGACAAATACAGCTGCAATTTCATTCTTCGAAAAGCTGTAGAATATTTTGAAACAGGAGAATGCCCTGCAGGGATCTTTTGCGATCTCAGCAAGGCATTCGACTGTGTTAACCATCAAATTCTATTAGCCAAATTGTATAACTATGGAGTTAGAGGTCCAGCTCTTGGTTGGATTTCTTCCTTCTTAGTTAACCGACTCCAATACGTGAGCATACCAGAACTCAGTTCTGGAGCAGCCACACAAACCAAATCTGAATGTAAATTGGTCAACATAGGAGTCCCGCAAGGGTCAATACTGGGGCCAATTCTATTTCTGTTGTACACCAACGATCTTGATAAGCACTTAACAGATACCCATATAACGATGTTTGCTGATGATACCTCTTTAATAGTATCGGATAAGGATGAAATAAAAACACAACAGATAAGTGAACAAGTCTTGAACTCTGTATATGAATGGTGCAGCTTAAATTTTCTATATCTCAATGCCTCTAAAACACAAATAGTGAAATTCCATAACAGGCAAAAAGACTGTCTATCAATAACTATCTGCGTCAATGACGTATCAATTGAGAATACAAATGAAACCAAATTCCTGGGTCTGGTCATTGATGAAAATATCAACTGGAGAAATCATTGTATATGCCTGAACAAGAGGTTGAATTCTTTATGTTATTTGTTCAGGAATCACAAACAAGTCTTGGAGGAGCCCCAGCTACTATCCTTGTACCACTCTCAGGTAGCGTCCCGAATTAGGTATGGTATATGTCTGTGGGGTAACTCCACTTCCATTAATGACGTGTTTATTTTGCAAAAAAGAATAATAAGAATAGTGGCAGGCGTTCCTTCAACCTACTCTTGTAGGGGATTGTTTGTCAAACTTAATATAATGACACTTTATTCTATGTACATCTATGAAATATGCACTTTTATTTTCACGAACAAAACTGAGTTTACTCTGAATAAAAACTTGCATATGATAAATACACGACAAAAGAATAATTTCCATATTCCATTTTATAAATATAGAGTTTCGCAAAACTCACTTTCCTATTTGGGTTTGACCATTTATAACAGATTGCCGCATAAAATAAAAAATATTAATGAAAGTAGAAATTTTATCGCAGCGCTGAAAAAATTCCTAATTAAAAATTGTTTTTATTCCTCGGACGAATATTTTAACATGTGACTATGTTGTTCTGTTCCGTTTTGCCTAATGTTTCTCTCTATGTGACTATTCCTATACATATGTACTTGTGTCTTACTGGAAAATAAATATTATTATTATTATTATTATTATTATTATTATTATTATTTAGCAACCAGACAATAAGTTCTTAGTTACAATTGCATATGTCGGTATTAAATTGATATGTTGTGTAGCATATCGATTTATCAATAATACCTTTCTGAAAAATATTACCCTGAATGAAATTATTTGAAATTACGTTGGTGCTGTCAGAAAAACAGTGAATAGAAGTTTTGATGATCTTAGGTTACGGCGATCGCAAAAGAAGTATGGCAGAAGTATGAAAAATATCCTGATCGAGAACCAATAAGCAAATCGACGGTAAGCAAAATATTGCATAAATTTAATGAGGTTGGCAATGTTAGGAATAATCCTAAGAGTGGCAGGCCTACCGTTGCCGAAGACACTCAATTGAATGTATTACTTGGAATTGAAGGATATCCTCATTGTACAATTACAACCGTGGTGCTATGTAAAAAATTCTAAGAAAAGCCAAATTACATCCATATAAAGTTAAACTTATACATGAACTTAATGAAGACAACTTGTGAAATTATGCAAGAAGTGTATAATCAAAATAATGGCTTTGAATTTAATGTCTTATTTTCCGACGAATCAACTTTTTGTATAAACGGTACCGTGAGTACGCAAAATTGTCGTTATTAGACAACATAAAATCTCAATTGGACGATGGAAGCTTATACCCAATATCCCCAAAAAGTAACTGTGTGGGCTGGGATTCTTAGGAATACCATTGTAGGACCATATTTTTTGACGGTACTGTAACGGGTAAACATTATTTGGAAATGTTACAAACTTATGTATTTCCATGTTTAACTGTAACATTTCCAGACATTAATCAACCTGGTCGAATAGTTTCTACTATTTGGTTCCATCAGGATGGAGCAGGTCCACATCATGCTCGAGTGGTTAGAGATTTTCTCAATGAAACCTTTCCCCATCGCTGGATTGGACGACGCGGTCAGATTGAATGGCCTCTCATATACTTTTTTCTCTGGGGTTACTTAAAAAGTAAAGTGTACATAAATCGACCTACCAATTTGGAAGATCTTAAAGAGCGAATTTGAACTGAAATTCAACGAATTACACCAGATATGTTGTCAAACGTAATCCAAGAATTCATTAGACGTCTTGGATATTGTCAACTAACCCAAGGAGCTCAGTTCGAGCATTTATTGTAAATTTATTATTTGTTTATTTTTACTACTAAATACTCAATATACTGTAACTTGAAGTGTTACATATGACGTATGTGGTATGGTTGAACTCAGAAAAATATAAACTTTCAATTTTTGATATACAAATATACACTTTCAATAAAAAAAAATTGATGACGTCATATCTTGTAAGGTGGTGGGGGAAAATAACAAAATCGACCTGTCCGAGCTTTACCTCCAAAAATGAGTTACTCGTAAAATAATGGAGCGCTTCCACACATTATGAACGCACTGTATATGGAACAACCTAGTGGTTTTGTAAATGATAATGATGATGAGGTCTGTTATTTACGGTTTGAAACAGGCAGTAGACAATGGAATTGCAAAGTGCATACATCATTGACAATAGCTGGGTATGTGCAATCAAAATGTGAAGCATATGCATATATAAAGAAAACAGTTGAAACTTTGGTTGTGATTGCCCTATATGTTGAAATTTCATTTCATTTTCAACAATTAAAAAAAAAGAATATTCTCATTGATCGTTTGCAAGCTGAATTTGATGTCAAATATTTAAGTGCTGTAACAAGTTATCATGGTATGAAAGTTTCTCGAAACCGAAGTCACAGTCAGTTGATTTTGCGTCAAGTCAGAGTATACCAAAAATCTTCTGAAAAGTTTCGGCATGAGTGAATCCAAACCTGTTTTAAATCCGATGATAAATATCAATTAAGAAGTGATCGGCGGTTTGATATATTTGAGCGTATGTATATTGCGTTTGTTTGTAATCAACTCAGTTCAATTCTAGTTATAACCAAAGTCTTCTTCGGTTCCCACATTTAATTCGGCAGAAAGTGTTTTGCATTATTTAGCTGGAACCAAAGATTGTAGATTGATATTTGAGGAGGCCGATAATCAGAAAAAGAAGCATTTGCTGATGCTGACTCAGTCGAAAGTACGTATTTTCCCAATCGATTTTGAAGTAGAAAGGCTTGCATTTATGCATCGGTGACATTGACAGACCAGGTCCTCCATAAAGCGGGAGCAAATATTTATCATGTACCTACACCGAGATAGATGGGATTACACGCAAGGAAGTGAGAGAGAGAGTGGCAAAGAGCGGGAGTCAATATTTAAGCGTTGTGAGTATCGGAAAGAGGCGCTGAAGCGAGGAGCAAAAGTTAAACATGACAGCGCAACCGAGCTGTCAGCTGGAACGTGTATTGTTTATAATAAATAATAAAAATTTAAGTAGTAACGTACTTTCGACTTGACCACACGGACAGAAAAAAATTCCTGTACTGCATTTTATGATGACCTCGGCTTTGCTTCGGGCATCATTTTAACTTCCTGCCCTTTTAGTGTAATATACAATTACAATTCCAAAAGAAATAACCAAAAAACACGGAAGCCAGGTAGCTACATTGTTCTTCCACATGTATAGGGCCATTATGAGAATATATGAAATATTTTGAATGAAAAATTCTTGAGGTAAAATGTTTCACCCCTCTCAAAAGTCAAATTACCAAAATGGAAAACTTGAACCTTATTTATAGCATTCATGCAACGATTGTAACAAAGAAGATATAGGTATGGTATCACAACTTTTAAGTAACAGACTCAATGGCCTTTGTTGCTTAAGTAAATACAAGTCAGCTTATCGAAATTAATGTAGAGAAAAATTCACAAAAAAAAATTATATAACAAAGATTTATGATTGTGTAGAAGTAAATAAATGATAAAAGTCCTCAACTAGGAACAACAAGTCGTCCAAATGGTATAATACATTTGTTTTCTGTTAACCTGAATCCAAAACCTAAAAAAAATTATCCACTTACAAGATTCATATAATAATATAAATGTATTCACACCACGATAAATATAGTAATTAAAATCAGTATACAAAGATGGATAAGATTCAATAATTAACAATCCATATAAGAATAAGTTCAATTGACCCACAAAGGAAAACCTGTTCATGGATATTCTTATGTATTACCAAACTTCAGCCGTCTCATACATTAATACGCCTATATAACTAGGGAATATGAGTCTATGAATCTCCGAGGTTTATGTAGCATCCACTGTTTTATTTTGGATTTGAAACATGGCGAAAGAGTAGAGTTGTTTCTAATTACTAGGTACTTCACTATTTATTTTTGAGGCAAGATATAAGTGACTCCTTTGTCCTATTATTTGAATATCTGGTTTGATCGATTGCTCTGGATTTTGATAAAATAAATTGTTGGAATAAAACTAGTGCTTATGAAAAAATTTGTCGGTTATCCAAAACATCCGCTTTGTTAAATACATTATCGCTAGAGTATCTTTAGTTTTTCCCAAGTATAATTTTTAAAATCCATTTTTGCATAGTTTCCCGATTTTTCAGATGTGACTTCGTCACCCCATGCTATTATTCCTTAATGTGAGTGAGTTTTTACCAAAGCAAAATACATTAATTTTCAAATGTTCTACCCCAAAACAGTTTTTTATGTATTTAAATTTGGATAAATAATATCTCAGTTTTTTCATGAGATTGTTCATGTGTATATTCCATTTCAAATTAGAATCAGGATGGCTTCCTAAAAATTTAGCAGTTGTTCTGGAAGTGATTTTGAGTGTTTCATTATTGTGTTGGAAGTTGATTGATGTATATTCGGGTAAGTTGGAGTTGTAGCTGGTAAAAGGTAGAAGAACTGTTTTTTAAGATTGATTGTGAGGAGTTTACTATTGAAAAAATCTAAAATAACGGGAAATGATCTAACTTTTTTTCAAATTCGACCTTCTTTGACTATCTTTGAAAAATATGACAGTATCGTCGGCAAAACTACTAATCTATCTCTCAATGGGTAAGTCAAATATAGAATTGAAATAAATCAAAAATAATATGGATCCTAATACTGTTCCCTGAGGAACTCCAAAACGAACACTTCTTTTTTTGCTCAGTTTATCGTTGATTTTTACACACTGTCCTCTATCTCACAAATAACTAAGAGTTTGTATGCTGTGCATCTGAATCCATTATTTTCCAGTGTATGAAGTAAGTCTGGATGGCTGACAGTGTCAGAAGCCTTCGCGAGATCGACAAAGATACAAATTGCAGGTTCTCTGAAATTCATGACCGTATATATTTTTGATTTTATGTCAGCAATTGCATCTTTTGTCGACCTCCCTTCCATAAATCCTAATTGTTGGTTGGAAATTATCTGGTACTTTTTGAGCAAGTCCAGTATTCTGGTTTTGATTAATTTTTCTGAAATTTTACTCAGTGGTGAGAGTAATGATATTAGTAATGTAGTTCGACACTGCCATTCTATCGCTAGATGTGAAAAGTGGCTTGATACTGCGATTTTAGATAGTTTCGGAAAAGTACCTAATTGAATAACTTTATATGGCGATGACAATTTTACCGACCATCATTCCAATTATTGACTTCTGAATTACCTCCATTTTTTTCACACATTGGTAAATGTATTAAAAATTAGCAAAATTTTCTGCCGCTTCATTGGGCGCTACCTATTTGAAGGTCGTAAAGACATGAATTTTACCTGTTTGTTGTAGTGATTCATATCCAGGGTTTCTCATCCAAACTGAAATTTTGGCTGAGCCGCTAGTTTTTTATACAAACATAAGCATACCGTGATGGATTCATCTGAACTGACTTTTGTGATGTCTCAGGGATGTCCTGAGTATCGCCAATTATATTAGTTTTTATATAAACATAACTTAACAGTGAGTTATCTCACTTTCAACATATTTTAAGTGATGTGTTTCGTTAGCTATTTATTGATAATGATTTTGGGTAACAACTTCTTTGAAGACGGAAATCGTCTTTTTCAAAGAAATTAGCACGCATTCAGTAAAAGCAACCGATGAAAAAATTCCATTGATGGAAAATCATAGTGTACTTACTGCTATCGGAGTGGATCTCGCGAATAAGTCTCCTGCATCGAAAAATAGTCTCTGATTTATGGTGGCTCGTTTACTGAGATCTGAAGGGTAGAGTGAACTATTATTTCCATATTTTTCTGCTAGGTAGATCATAATAGCATGGCTATCCCATACTATAACACCATCATCATCAAGAGTAGGAACGGTATGTTGCGGATTCATCTGGAAAGTAAAATATAAAACGAATAAATAAAAGTACTAATCAGAAATGTCAATAGTTTTTGAAAAATTTAAACAATTTCAACAGTGTCGTTTTCGGCACCAGCACCACTTGGAACATATTTTATATTTGAGTTCATATTTTGAAGTGTGGGAAATCTGTAATGTTCTTAACACACAAATTAATACAAAAGTTTGGTAAAGTTGCACTGACCGAAAAAATTATGTATACAAAATCATGTAAAATGTACCAAGGTACAGACTAGTACCTTAGACCTGATGTTACTGTACGTTAGACCAGTCAAAATAAAAAAGATCACAACTAAATATGATGATGGACAAACTCATGAAACACTGAAGTTAATAAAAACAGTACATTAAAACATAATATCAAAGTGTATTTTGTCTGCTTGATATTATTATAATGACCAAAATCAACGCCCAAGCGTAACATTTTGGCATTTCGAGCTGCTCCACCTACATTGCTTGGTTGGGTTAATTTTATAATCAGGTCCTCTTTGAGAAAACTAAAGATTGTGGTTGCATCATCCAAAAATTTGTTAGTGTCTTTGTATCAACGTAAGTACCTAAGTCATCGTTGTCTCAATTGTCAATTTCAGAAACGTAACAATGGACCTTCTTTTTCCTGGAACTTCCACTAATACAAAATAACCTATTCCGATATGTGCATCTTTGAATATTATGTCCAAAATTATAAATTTTTTCTCGCTTTCAATCTCTTCTTTCCATGTTTCATCTTCCTCGCTCCCACTACTCAATGCCATATTATCTTTTTCTGATTCGGATCTTGATGAGATTCTCCTTATTTTCTTGCAAGAAAGACATGGAATCCTCGAAAACTTGTCTCTAAGTTTTTCAATAGCATTCGGCTTTACTTTCGCCATCTTTATAGTTTCAATCTCCAGTTTTTCGGGACGAAGCTTTAGGATAGGACATTTCAGGAGTTATGGGCATATAATGTTTATTTGCGTCGGTGGATGTGTTGGTCTGGTGGACATTTTTTGAGGAACTATCAATTGTGTTACTTTTTGAATCAATATTGCTAGGATCACTTGATGTACTGTGTATTGTAGAGCACTTGATATAAGTTCTAAGATCTTCAGGTTGAGGCTCATTATTTTTTATAGTGTCATCATTTTCCATGGGGCGTTCTGTGACGAAATATTTCAGGAATTCGTATTATATATTCATTGACTGGATATAGTCCCGATACATCAAGACCATTTAAAATATTATATTGACAAAAAGCCCCCGAAAATAACTTTCCAACAAGTTCGACAACATATAGTATAAACTGTTATTGGCTGTCCTGGATGTATAATCATCCAATCACTACAGGCTGTGTTGCAATATGTTTTCATTGGACCTGAAATAGCAGTGGCTGCATCTTGGGACCTGTGTGAGAACGTGGCTGTCATGATTATGGAGAGGTGAAGTAACTGGCTCTCCAACAGACGGTTTAATATTGTCATGAAAATGTTCCAATATTGCAGCATTAGCCTTATTTGTAGGTTCTGGTTTTCGAAGTGATAGGTGTAGACGATAATGTTTCAGGAAATATCTTGACCATCCTATGCCGGCTTTTTTATGTTGTTCTCGTGTTGGTGGAAATTAATTTTTATTCGCAACTGCATGTTGGTAGGCAAGGCATCAAACTTGCATTATTGTTAGAGAATAATAAAGTTGTGCGGCTGCTATCGAATAATCATTTTATTTTCTTCTTCAACCGAGAAAACTTTTTCGGTGTTATTATTGACTTGATACTGAAATTGGGAGTGCCTTCCATTTTCATATGTGTCTTGTGCGTGTTGTTTCGGAAGTATCATTCCTAGAGAGCACACACATCATTGGGGGGTTTTGGGATGCTTTGAAAATGTTGGCATGTTTTTTTGAGACGCAATATGCACTTCCCAAAGAGGACTTTAAAGGATGTTGGAAGTATTGTATTTGTTCTTCTATGGCATTTCTTTGTATGCCTACTGAGAGGAATTGGCGAAGTAAAAAAAATGTTAACGTGTGGATGTTTTTTCTGGACATAACATAGTTCGCCTTGAGAGAGAGATTATTTTTTTAATTTTTAACTGGGAAAAACGTGGAAAGTGATGAGTGTGAAGTGTAGTGGACATTATTAATCATATAATTTTTTATATCACTGAAGAAGTGAATAAAGTAAGTATTACATTGTAAGGGTCTTTCTCCTCTACTTCAGTTTAAGTGGGAAGGGCACTACTCCGGGCAGTCTCAGTGAAGAAAATAAAACATTCATTCATAGTATTGACTAATACTACGGGGCCAGAAGGGCATACTTTAATTGCTCTTGACTGGGCTGCAAACCTGGGTGTTAACTGCATACTAGATGATTCTATTCAAAGTTGAAAATAAAAATACTCCATTTTCAAAACAGTATACATAGCTTATTATATTTAACAAAATCAAATACAGGCTAAAGGCAGCAATAATTTCCGATACTTTCCACTTGATATATTATATTTACCAAACTGCTGGATTTTCTCCTAACACTGCCTCGGTAAGCTGGTCGGCAGGGCTCGGGTCGGTGGTGGTCTCCTTCGTTCGCTGGTTCACAACTCGGACGGTTATCGCGTGACTACTTGACTCGGTAAGATACTTATCCTTTGAATGCGCTCTGAAATGAGTTCTAGTCGGTTCCCCCTTTCTTTAATGCTTATCTGACGTTTATGCGTGAACCGTTCATTTATCAACTTACGATTTTCAATACCTTTTCTCGTGAAATTATAATTATCAAGCTTCGGGTTCTCTGGACTGTTAGTTCGGCAGCTCTCGGCTCTGAATTACGATAGTGCCCTCGCAGCCTTTGGTTCGGAAGGCACTACTCGATTTTGTGAGAACAATAATAACGTAATTTATCTCTTTCTTGAACCACTCTAGGTTCGTAATGAAGCAAAGCTGGTGACAAGCGTGAAGAAAACTTTATTATGACTGAACTTCTGAATAATGGTTACATCAGGTTTTATACACTTTGGGAACAAAGACTTACTGAATAAAAATGAAAAATTAACAATTCCTAGACATTCGGTATAAAAGATAAAGTATGGTATATTGCATAGTAATACAAATTCGGAGTACGGGAAATAGCAAGCTGTTCAGAGATAATTATCGGTAGAGAGATAAAAGACGGTGTGGATATCTTGTAGCGTCAGCAAGGGATATCCATCGGTGTGAATATGTGGGCCGGCTTCAGGACGGTTCTGCATATGTAACTCCTCCCCTCGAAGATCGAAGACTAGGGTGGGCATGGGTGGCTAGTCTGAGAAAGATCTTCCATTGCTACAGGTGATGAACATCTCTGGGCACGCCAATGTTGCGCCAATGTATAGGGGTAACAAATTTTGTAGTAATATGTTACACCACAGCAGAAAAAGAGGCAGACAGCAGTGCCAATGAGTATAAGGAGCCATAATGGTATTCCTGTGGAGTCCATATCAGGATCCTGTGGTAGGCGGAACGGCTGCTGGGCATTAAATGTGGAAGTTAGATGTGTGATTTCGTCCAAATCAAGACTACGTAGATGGATGGTAGCAGGTTGCGCCAGTAATGTGCACATATTGAGTAAAGGTAGATACAGTAATGTAACTGGAGATAATGCATCATTTCCATGAAGAAATTTCTCTTGTCCAATTAGGAAATAACACTTGGGTGGTATGATGAGTAGATAGCTGCCAGGAGTTAGCTCATGGTGAGTTTGAATAGAGCAGCCCTCTGTAATCCGTGTAGTCACCGGAGTTGTAAAAATAACAGCTTCTGGTGTTATCTGATGTGCTAGTGGGTTCTTGTAGTTGACAGGAAATAATGAACAAGTATTGGCAGTATTGTTCATTAAAATGTCAATGATGCAGTTGTTGTCCATTTGCAAGTGGTTGTGGCAGAAGTAGATATCCTCCAAAGATTCACATAATTCATCTTGGAACTGGTATATGCCAAGTTTCTCATTGAGGATAAGGTAAGGTTTAGGAGGTAAAATAATCTGGTTACTGATAGGAATAGGATAGATAAAGTAAGTATGTAATTCAAATGGTTTCAAAATGGGAAAATGTATTAAGAAAACAATTCTCTCTTCAGTGAACAACAGTTGAATACCAAGAAAGGTATAAAAACTATATTGGGTAGAAAATTTTGTAATCTGATTATTTGGATATAATAATTTCATTTGTGTAATGAGAGAGTATAAGTTATCAAGAGACAAAAATGTAGGGTGAACCTTGTTAAAATTTGCAAAAGTTACAGCATTTACGATTTGGTTCAGTTGGTTATTAAAAGAAGTGATCGAATTAATCAATAAGATCAGATGGCTTTGTATGTCAATTTCGACAGAAATACAGTTTATAGAAGAGGAGAGTATTTGTAAATTATGTTGAATTGCAAAAAGAGTATGATTGGTTGAATTCAAGAATTGTTGAGTAAGAGTTATCTCATCATTAATTTTTTCATGCATCATGTGATCAATGGTTCCTAAGTGAGAAAGGATAGTGTTGATTCTTTCACCGTCATTACTGTCCAATGTTCCAAACAGCCATTTATTAATTTTACCAACAATATTGAACAGTCCTCGTTTATGAATGCTGTGAGGTTGAATAATTTTCAGAAGATGTTTAGATTGAAAAGAGAGCATATCAGCTTGTTGAAAAAGTATGCCGTCAGCAGAGGTTACCTTTTTGAGCAGAAGTAATTGATTTTCAAATTTAGAATGGATGTGGAAAAGATCACTTATGTTTAGATAGCTAACAAATGTATGTTTACTGGATATAATTCTACTTGGTTTGAGTAATATAGGCATAATTGGGTTAGATAAGCGTTGAATAGAGGCATAAATATGGATAAAATAGAAGGATGAGAAAAGCAACCGAATTCTCATCTGCAACAAAAAAAAAACAGTATTAGTTTTTTTGCGTTTCTTTGGGTTATGTTTAGAGTATTTCGAAGTTTCAGTTCGAATTTTATTTGTCGTTTGTGCTACAGCTTTAACTTGGGTAAAACGTGCGGCTAGTTTATCCCTAGGATTTTCTTTATGATAAAGTTGGTCTTTATCTGTCAGAAGAGGGGGATCTGTCCTAGTTTTATTGATTTTTTCAAGTTGTTTGGTTTTTGTCTTATCCATTTGTTTACTTAATTCTGGATATATCCTTTGCAGATGTTCTTTGTGGTCTTGGACATACTTAGTGACCACATCTTTTTCAACGATGTCAAAAGGATCTTTGGAAGAAAAGTTACCAGAGACCACTTCGAATGGTGTGTGATCTGTGGCTGAATGAATGGAATTATTGTAATGTAATAATGCATATTTCATTAAAGTATTCAAAGGTTCTGAGGGATTCTGATGTGTTTGGGATCTAATGAGTTCGAGAATTGTAGAGTGGAATCTTTCTATGTAACTATTAGAGTTAGGGTTCTTGGGGGTCGTAAAGTGAATCGAAATTTTGTGTGTTTTACAGAAATCTTTGAAGTTGTCGTTATAAAATTCGGACCCTCCATCACAGATAATAGTTTGCGGAATTCCGTAGTGGGAAATGAATGTCAAAAGTCCATCTAAAATACTAATTGCGTTTACTCCAGCAATGGGATATGCTTGGGCAAACTTTGAAAATGTGTCAATAATTGTTAGAAATTTTTCTTTAGCAATTGATAAACTATCAATATGCACGCGTTCGAAAGGTTTCTTTCCAACCGGTATAGCTTGAAAAGTGAAAGTATTAGGTGTTCTTTCGTATTTAGCCTTTTGGCAGATATTACAGTCATTTATATAATTAGTCACGTCTTTAACCAAGTTTGGCCAATAATTTTTTTTTTTCGATGTTTCAATTGTAGTGGTAATACCCCGATGTCCTGTTTTGTACACGTGATGATAATGTATTTTATCCAGTCTTTCATTTTCTTTCACATCCGAGAGTTTT
Source organism: Gonioctena quinquepunctata (assembly GCA_018342105.1). Classification (NCBI taxonomy): domain Eukaryota; kingdom Metazoa; phylum Arthropoda; class Insecta; order Coleoptera; family Chrysomelidae; genus Gonioctena; species Gonioctena quinquepunctata. Next base: position 93,613 of record JAFIRS010002564.1, on the reverse strand, counting down.
GTTGAGCAAATGATCAATTTTGAAGAGATCCGAATAATTTTTTCTTGAATAGAAGAAATAAAAAGCTTTTCATGATCTTTGTTCATGAAATATAAAAAGTAAGTTTGATTAATTGTGAGGTTAGCTATGAATTCCTCAAGATCATCATCTATATGGCGTTGTCGCAAGCTTATATAAAATCTTTGGTTTCCGAAAATGTTTTCATGATGGCAAAGTATTGCCTTATTCGAGTCTACAATTTTGATTATCATTTGTTTTTTATGATAATTCAAAGGTTTATCAGAATAGGGGAAAGTCAAAACTGGCATTTCCTGTGCTGTATGAATTGTTGTTGTGGCATAATTTTCTGATTCTTTTATGAAGTCTTGTATTGTGTCGTCAATATCTCCGGTTTCGTTAATTATGGAAGTATTGTCAGGCGGGTTTCTAGAGAGTGCGTCAGCTACAACATTTTATCTACCCTTGATGTAATCAATTCCGTAATCAAATTCGGATAGTAACAATTTCCACCTAACGAGTTTTGAACTTGGGTCCTTCAAGCTGTGGAGCCATTTGAGAGGTTTATGATCAGTGCGTATTTTAAAGTGTCTGCCAAATAAGTAAGGCCGAAAATATTTTACGGCCCAAATTATTGATAAAAGTTCCTTCTCAATAGCAGAGTAATTGATTTCATTTGGGTTAAGAGTTCTACTTGCAAAGCAGACTGGTTTATTATCTTGGCAGAGTACTGCGCCAATGGCATAATTTGATGCATCTGAAGTTACTGTAAAAGTTTTATGGAAGTCAGGATATTTGAGAATAGGATCGTTACAAAGAAGTTGTTTACATAAATTGAAGGCTTGTAAAAATTCAGGAGTGTGTTCTACTTTCCGTCCTTTTCGTAAACAAAGTGTCATTGGTTTCGTAATTTTGGCTAAGTTGTCTATGAATTTTCTATAAAATCCCCCATACCTAGAAAACTTTTTATGTCTTTGTGGGTCTTAGGTAGAGGAAAATTTGCGATGGCATTCAATTTCTTTTGATTGGGTTTTATTCCTTCTGTTGTTATAATATGTCCTAAAAACTCTACTTGTTTATGTAGAAACTCGCTTTTATCTGGTTGAATTTTGAGGTTATGTTCTAGAAATTTCGAAAATATTGTTTTTATATTTGTTATGTGTTCATCCAATGTAGTTGAGAATATTATTACATCATCCATGTAAACTAGACAAATTTTATTTACGTGTTGTTTCAGGACTTCATTAATCATTCGCTGGAAAGTGGAGGGGGCATTCTTGAGCCCAAAAGGCATTCTGAGAAATTCATAATGTCCTGAGTCAGTAGAAAAAGCTTTTTTGCTATACTATTTGGGTGCATTCTAATCTGGAAAACCGCTAGCCAAATCGAGGGTAGTAAAGTATTGTGCTTTACCTAATTTGTCTAGTAGGTCATCAATGTTTGGAATGGGGAAACGGTCCTGAATGGTCTTATCGTTCAATTTACGGTAGTCTATTACAATGCGCCACTTAGGTTGTCCACTGGCGTCTAATTTTTTTGGAACAATCCAAATGGGACTCGACCAAGGACTTGAACTGTTTTTTATTATTCCGTCATTTAACATTTGTTCGATCTGTCTATTTACTTCTTGTTTATGTACTTGAGGGAAGCGATATGATTTTGTGAATATAGGATTTTCATCAGTTGTTATTATTTGATGTGTCGTTTGTGTGGTGGAAGATAGAGGTGAGTCTGGATAATGAAATACAGTATGGAATTTTTTACAAAGTTTCAATATTTGGTATTTTTCTTCCCATTCAGGTGGTCAGTTCTTATCAAATTTTCAATTTGTGAGGAATCTACACATGAATTAAAATTATTGAGTTCAAATTGACAAATTTCAAAATTTTCAATTGGAATTACTGCAAAAGGTTGTGCTAATGAAATGTAAGTATCTTCGGAATTAGTATTATGTATTTCAACAATTGCACGCCCGTCTTCTACTGTAGTTATACATTCTGGTATGAAACAATGAGAGTTTATTTGCTGTTTGGGAAGATAAAATGTTCCATTGTTTAGAGAATTCACAGGTACTTGAGTTCTCAATATTTCATGCTCATTAACTGATATTTTATAAGTGTTGTAGTCTGATGGTGAACACTGTTTTACTGGAATAAAAATTGTATCCCTATAGAGATAATTGTCTTGTATGTTCCAATTAAATCCCATATTTTTCAAATCTTTAAAACTTATCAATCCATCGAAAAATGGATGGAAATCAAAAAGAGTGAAATTTATTTTTTGCCTTGATTGGAATTCATTGAAAGCAGGTATATGTGCCTCAAATTTTGCACACTGGTTCCCGCAAGAAGTTTTAATTATATTTAGTTTAGTTATGATGAATTCAGAAAAAAGATTTTTTGCAATAATTGGATTCATGATAGATATATGACTTCCAGAGTCTAATAATAAATTTAAATTCTTATATCCAGGAATTTCTATAGAAATATATGGGAGTTTACGCTGATCAATAGTATTTATCTCTAGGTAATCATTTTTCCAGAGGCTTGTGACATAAAATTTGGATCCTCATAATCATGATTTTGAATTTCATCTGATTGAAAGTCATTTTGAAAAGTGTCATTGATATCTTGTTGTTCAATAGGTAATTGTTCTTCCGTCATGAAATTTTGTAAGTCTGTCTGTTCATATGCGGTTTGGATAAAGTTATTGTCTTCCAAACTATATGAGGTAGAAGGTTCATTTATTTGATATAACTCTTCTGACGTGAATGTTGGCTTAGATTGGGATTGAAATGCATTTCTATATTGATTTGGTACATATGGTCTTGTAACTGAAGACATTGGAGTAGGTTTGTTTAGCTGTGGTTGATTTTTTGGTTTCCATTTTTTAAAATTTTTTTTTAGGTTATAGGGAATTTTGATTTTCCTAATTTTTTAATTTGGTTGGTAGCTAGGTCTGATATTTTGAAATTGTTTTGGAAATTATTCTGAAAATTAGGCTCATTTGGTTTCAGGGTATAATTTTGGAATGTTTGAGTCATAGGGGCTTTGATATATGGGGCTGGTATTGTTTGGGTTTGCTGCCTTTTTCCATCATTGACAAGAGAAAAGAAATTTTCTTCTTCGATGACATATTGCATTGCTTCCTCTAGATTATCAGGGTTTTTCAATCTCACACCGGTTTGAATAGTGGATGGTAAGTATTTCATGAAAGTAATCAATACCAATTTGGAAATATTATTGATTTGAGCAATTTTTTCATCTCTTGTAATATTTTCGTTATTTATTGCAGTGTACAATAAACTCCTGGTATATTGGCATCGAATACCAAAATTATATGGCGTTTCTTTTGAAAATGGTCGAATACTATGTAACTCTTGCAAAAGACAAGTAAATGAACGTTGATCAGAAAAAGATTGTTTCAAAATTACTTTAACTTCACCCCAAGTTGTTAATTCAATCCTACTTGATACTAAAATAAGAGCTTTCGCTTTCAACTTACTAATAATTGCCCTGAAAATAAGTTTTTTGACTGCTTCTGACGCATTGTGATATTGTTGAAAGATTTCGTCACAAGCAGTACAGAAATTATTCAACTCACATGGTTCACCAGAGAAAATAGGTATGCTATCCAAAAATAATCTCAGTTCCTGATAATTAACTGGATCGGCCATATTTCGAATTTGTTCTTGATTTGATCTTAATGAAAGAATTTGGAGGTCTTGTGTCAAATTTTCTAATTCAGAACTTTGATCGAAAACAGTATTTCGATTTTCGGAACCTTCTGATGCAATATTTCTATCTAGTTCACTTTCACTATCGTTTTCAGATGACAGGGAGTCAGAATCAGAATTCTGTAGCTGTAATTGTTTTATTTGTCTCCTCAATGCTTTATTTTTCTTTGCAAGGTCTTTAAGATCGTGAAACATAAATAAAAAAAATAAAAATAAAAATGTTCACACGAGAGAATATGTTTCTTGGTGTAGGTAAATAAACATGGGATATGAAATGGAAGGATAATGAGAAAATGACTTACGGCTATTTGATTTCTTGCTTGCTTTCTTCAATCTCCGTTGATCTGCTTTGGGTCTGGGCTGTGTTGCTTTCCTACTTGCTATAGTTTCCAGGCGAATTTCCAGTCCGTCTGTCCACTGTTCTAGTCTCTCAACTTGTTCATTTGGAATTATTTGCTACTTTGAATGTCAACCGCGAAATCAGCCATGATGTGTGCCTAGGTCTTGGATGTCCAGAAATGTTGCACGCAATATGCTGGTTTGGCACTGTCCACAAATTTCCACGCAATATGCTTACGGTTTCCAAAACTGCAATCCTACCGACTGCGCCAATTACGATAGTGCCCTCGCAGCCTTTGGTTCGGAAGGCACTACTCGATTTTGTGAGAACAATAATAACGTAATTTATCTCCTTCTTGAACCACTCTAGGTTCGTAATGAAGCAAAGCTGGTGACAAGCGTGAAGAAAACTTTATTATGACTGAACTTCTGAATAATGGTTACATCAGGTTTTATACACTTTGGGAACAAAGACTTACTGAATAAAAATGAAAAATTAACAATTCCTAGACATTCGGTATAAAAGATAAAGTATGGTATATTGCATAGTAATACAAATTCGGAGTACGGGAAATAGCAAGCTGTTCAGAGATAATTATCGGTAGAGAGATAAAAGACGGTGTGGATATCTTGTAGCGTCAGCAAGGGATATCCATCGGTGTGAATATGTGGGCCGGCTTCAGGACGGTTCTGCATATGTAACTTCTGTATTCCTCGACGTGACGGATGCTTCGCCCCTCTGATCACAAGTGAGCTATCCAAAGCCAGTTGTATGGAACTTTTATTTCGAACCGGTGCAAATTTCAATTTCTCCGAATCGTAATATTTTCATACTTGCTATGCTAAAGCGCGCTACGTTTGATTGCGGCCTTAGGCGTTACAGATTATGTAATGGTGCGGAGGAAATCTAGCTTGCTTATCGGGTAAGGTTTAATCCACGGATTTATTGCGAACAGAATGGTATTTTTATGCCTCTTAATAACGGAAATATGCATTTAAACTTTAAAGGGGCTTTTTGGTTGTCTACTCAAAACTGTAAAATAGTAAATTCGTTACAACATGAATTGAATGTATTAGCAGAGTCCAGAAACATAATAGAACCTCAAAAGCATACAATGTGTATTTTTTGATAGGGTGTTCGTGTCTGTAATGACATGTTCAAACTGTATCATTGAAGATTCTTGAAAAAATCGATCTGTTTTTTTATAAATTTTTCCATCATGAACTCTGTTAGTTTTCAGATTATGGGGAGTTGGAAAATAAAAAAACAACTCATCATGTTTTCCAACAGACTTATGCGAACTGAAATGTATTGACTCTTCAAATAGAAGAATTCGGTTTGTGAGAAAACTGAAGAATCACTGAGGAAATTAATATTTTTCTAAATATAATTTCAACCAAATATTCCTTCTTAAAGATATAATTGAAATTATATATATGGAAATATCTAATCATATTGCAATTATATTCAACATTGGTGGTTGGTATATTCCACATCGAATCTGTTTCATGAGATGAAATCTTAATTTCAGTACCATAAGAAATATTAAAGCCTTGGAAGTTATGAAAAACTTCTAGTTTTCAACATCAACAGAAATAAATTAATGGAAAAGTTTCACTCAGATTGTGTCGGTTTTTCAAGAATAATCTCCATTTAAATTACATGATGAACATCCTAAAAGAGGGATGCATTCCTGGTGGTATAAAAATTGATGTTCAATGTCTCAAAATCTCGTACTTTTAACATCTCTGAGATGTTGTGCTTGCTGGGTATGTACGAGAAGCTTCGCATATATAATATCATTTTAATTTATAGTTTTCCCAATATCAATTGCAGAAGCATAAAAAAGTCTTGCGGCGAAATCCTGTGAGCAGCAGTGGCGGAGATAACTAATTTTATTTAGATATTTTAAGATTTTAAAAATACTTTATAAATAATGAAAAATGAAAAAAAATTAAAGACAAGCTCTTATTTATACAAATACATTAAGAAAGAAAAATAATTTCTTTCATTGTTTGATGTAGGTTATTATTATATTCTAAAACGTATTTTGATCGGCACACACCAAGACCATAGACGCTACTGGTTTTTAATCTTTCAGAGCTATTAAAACACAAATATAACGCGTGATTTATGACCTCCCATCGTAGAGACACACCTGCCAGCATTGATGTCCGACTTCATTGGCCCAGACGAATCGGTTGTACAACAGACAGCCGTCACTCGAGTCCACGTTGACTATCGGCTCTTTTGATCTACCGTTTGCCGACGGAAAATGTTTACGAGTAGTACAGATTATTTTTCGTTCCGTTTCTTTGCATATACGCTCGTGTTAGCGAAGTGAGTTTTAATTTGCTCCCTATAGAAACAGCTTCTGCAATTGATATTGGATGGACTATACCTGCGTTCGTTTTACTCCCTTTTCACTGCATGGCATGGTTGATTTTGTATCTTTAAAAACTAGGATTCATAGTAAACCTGAAAAAACAGTAGTGAAACTGGATGAAAATATTGGAAGCAAAGTGGGTGAGTGGGATTTACTATCAATGAACTTGAAAAATAGTTATTGTACCTTGTAGCGGTCCAAGGTTCAGGTCGTATATAAGGTCAAAGGAAAAAGTTTGTACAGGAACATTTATTCAGTGATAGAACTATTGTTAGGCAATATTTTCACGAGAACTACGATTATGAAAAGATGATTTTGAACTATATTAACTCAGATGATGAAAAAATACGATACTTACCAGAAAATGCGATGATTATGGAATTATGATGGAAAAATATTAACTTTTGCTAGCATAATACAACAACATGGTGGCAATTTGCATGAGATTATATATATAAATATATATATATATATATATATATATATATATATATATATATATATATATATATATATATAGAGAGAGAGAGAGAATGAGAGAAATCTGTTACGAATCCAAAAAAGCACACCATCCGTCTACAGCCTGTTTCATGGTTTCCCAATCATCAGGACGGCTTGTGGTCTCTTTCAAATTCGCATCAGATTTCTCGTTGGTTCATAGCCTTAGGCCAATACAAACATGTGAACTCCATCAGATTATTGATAGTGACATCTATAATCTGTGCGGTGAAGCTTAAACCTAATATCGTGGAATTTTAATATCACGAGATTTCGTGCACATTAACAGGTCACTAACAAATTGTCAGATAGGCCTACCCACGATATCAATAGTCGTACTCCTCATGCGTTTAACGATATTTGTTTGCGTTAGAAGGGCAAGGGCTACTATTGCAAATAAGTTTGTGCAGTTTTTGAAGTTATTGCTGTTTTGATTGTTTTAAGTTGCAACTTAGGGGCCACCATTCATTGTTCGTATTAAGTTGAAAGTTGTTCGGATTACCTCTACCCCGTTGGTATACTTCATAAAAAATACAGTTGAGGATCTGAACATACAAAATCAAAGTGATGATGCGTTGTTTCAGGGAATCTTCTAGTACTCCATGGTAGAATTGAGAATAACCGATTTCACCTATTTTTCTGAGTTCAAATAAATTTCCTTCTTTGGACCTAAAGAGAAGATATTGCGGTCGAATAATTTTTGTATTAAAGTTTTTTTCCTTTTCGAAAACTCACCAAAAATCAATCAACGGAAGCTATGTTTTGTATATTTTAGGAGTTGTTTTACCGATCAAAGGATTACCAAAAAGCCAATTTAATCTTGAGCAAACATCATTAAAAATAAATTGTTAAATATCAGTTGTCAGTTAAACAGTGGTATTCCTAATTTATATTTCATGATGAAAATCAAAATGAGATAGGTAAAACTTTTATAATGATTGGGATCCTCACCATCACTCAACTCATTTAAGTGCAAATATAGAGTAGGAAATCGTTCACGTATTTTCTTCAACCAAAATCACATATCCTAAGAAATCTCTAGTTTTTTCTTTGCCCCTTGAGTTTTTCTGGAGATTCCATATAACCCAATAAAAAATCATCTTGATTTTATTTGTCTATCGCAAGTGGCCCAATCTGGTTTTGGAAGCTGCCACTGCTGTGATAATACAGTATTGCTATCTATGGTTGATGATATAATAACTGCAATACACTAACCTTCACTTGATTAGAGTAAAGCTTTTGACAAAATAAATCATCAAGTTCTGAAAGCCATACTGAATATTGTTGGTTTTGACGAAAATCTCTCAGTCCATCAAATAATTATATATAACTGACAGAGTTCAAAAAGTTTAATGAAATAATATCTCCTCTACCTGTTTCTTTCAGTTATAAATAATCATGTTCGGCAAGGTTCTATTTCCGACCATTATCATTTTGAGTTCACACCTGTCTTCTCAAAGAATAATTAGAGCAGATGACATTTTTTTGCAGACGACTGCCACATTCTTCTTGCTGATGAATTCAATAAAGGAAACCGCCTCTAAGTATCTGAGAAAATTTTATATAACCAAATAAAAAATTATTTTGATTGTAATTATCTATTACTAGTAAACCAATCCGGTCTTAGAACCTTCCACAGGTGTAATACAGCATTGCTATCTGTGGTTGATGATATAATGAATGTAAATGATAACAATGATATAAACGTGTTGGTTTTACTTTATTATAGTGAAGCCTATCACAAACTGAATCATCAACTCCTGGATGACATGCTGCATTATCTTGGTTTCTATAAAAATCTCTCAGTGGATGTTGAAAGTTCAAAATGTTGAATATGTTGAATATGTTGTCTTCAGTTATAAAGAATGGTGTCTCGCAAGGTACAATGCAATGTCTCACAAGGATACTACCGTTGCTTGTATTTCAGGTAGATTTTCTGTTGAACTTTCTTTGGGTTTTGGATTCATGGGAAATACAAAAATTGTTTACAAGACGTTTCGCCCCTGGCCACGATTGTTTTTTATTTGTTTTCCGATAGCCTTGCCAATATTTCTAGGAAGCATTTTGTTCCGTTAATGGGTTGCTGTTTGTTTGAAACGGCTGTTGAGGTGTTCGAATAAGTTTCGATGGATTTTTATCATTCTTTCTTTGGATTTGATGGTTACTGATGTTTACGTTTTCGTAATGGTGGTAAAAGACGTATATAATTCGGATTTCCTTTATCATTGATGAGAATGAATAGTTCTTGTTTGAACTGTTTGCTCCTTTTCTTCATAAATGAGTGAACATTTTCATTGCGTATTCTTTGGATCTGAATCTTCAACTTTATGATTTCTTTATGGAATTCTATAGTTGAATCAAGCCGAAAGGAAAATAGTTTGGTTAAACTTCTTCCTTTTGATTCGAGCCAGATCTCATATGGATATTTGGAAGCGTTTGGGAATATTTGAATCCTTCTCCAACTTTCAATTATAGAGTTATCTTGATTCGTTAGCTCAATTGCGGGCAATTTTGGAATCAATAAATAAATTCTGATAACCTCCTTTCCGATTGGCCGCGCTCTCGGTCTTTTTTTTCGTGCCAAACTATAATTTTAAACTTTTTTACACACAATTTGGGATTAGATATTAGGGGTAGGCAGGTGGTCACAAAATATTTCATGCTTCCCGTCCTATTTATAAGACCCTGAAATATAGTTTTCTATCAAAATACCTCCGAGAATGACAGTTTTAAGTATTCTTTTTTTCCAGTTCGTGGGTAGTGGAAATGTGGTAGAGGAGTTGTTTTGGGTCACAAATCATTTCATCCTATGAAGCGTGTGAAACAAGCTCAAAATGATAGTTTTGCATGAAAAAATCACAAACAATAGCCATTTCAATTTTGAGAGTTATTGGATTTGTTAGGGGCTCAAAAATCATTCCATTTCAACTATAGAATAGAAAATAACCTAAAACACATTTTTTGTCGAAATGCCTCCAACAACGATTTTTCAATCTCTTTTACAGCTTTGAGGGCAGTAGAAGGGTAGTTTCTAGGACACAAATTGTTACACAATATGGAACGTGTAGTGCAAGTCCGAAATGATGGAGTATCTTGGAAAAAATCATCAGGAATTGTCATAGTGATGATTCCAAAAAATTAAAAGTTGATATAACAAAACTCAGTTGAAATGTCCCCCACGTGACACCTGATTCTAAAAAACCTAAAGTTGATAAAACTGAACTGAGTTGGAATGTACCCCAAATAACATCCAGTATTCAAGAGCAATTGTTAATAAACCAAATAATAAAAAATAATTTTAAACTACTTTTTAAATTCGGAAGTTGGGAGTTAATGCCATTATAGTCCATCCAATATCAATTGCAGAAGCTGTTTCTATAGGGAGCAAATGAAAACTCACTTCGCTAACACGAGCGTATATGCAAAGAAACGGAACGAAAAATAATCTGTACTACTCGTGAACATTTTCCGTCGGCAAACGGTAGATCAAAAGAGCCGATAGTCAACGTGGACTCGAGTGAGGGCTGTCAGTTGTACAACCGATTCGTCTGGACCAATCAAGTCGGACATAATGCTGGCAGGTGTGTCTCTACGATGGGAGGTCATGAATCACGCGTTATATTTGGTTTTAATAGCTCTGAAAGATTAAAAACCAGTAGCGTCTATGGTCTTGGTGTGTGCCGATCGAAATACGTTTTAGGATATAATAATAACCTACATCAAACAATAAAAGAAATTATTTTTCATTCTTATTGTATTTGTATAAAAAAAAGCTCGTCTTAATTTTTTTTTCATTATTTATGAAGTATTTTTAAAATCTTAAAATATCTAAATAAAATTAGTTATCTCCGCCACTGCTGCTCACACGATTTCGCCGCAAGACTCTTTTATGCTTCTGCAATTGATATTGGGAAAACTATAACTAGGTGGTCTCAAAGCCAGTGCTGGATTTGGGGAGGGGCTACCGGACTATTAGCATTCGGCGGTAAACTTTAATAGGCGGCAAAGGACAAAGAAAAAGCAAGCAGCAATTTTCAAGCAAATCGCGACCGCGGCGACCTCCGCATCAAAAGGACACTGTTTTGTGAAAATTGATCTCGAGCGGCAGAGGTGCCTTGGACGCATCAATACAGAGGGCTGGCGGCTGCGGTACATACTCTTTAAAGAAGACGAAGAAGAAAACGCACAAATATAAAATAAAAGATACTTTTTACAACGTAGAAGTAGCTCTGAGAATGTTTCTATCCCTGATGATTAGTAATATGCTACAAGAGTAGAAAAAATACCTTAGGCATTCGATGGTAGAGGATACTTTGAATAGCCTATCGATTTTGAATATCAACAATGACATTATTAGAGCTGGATTCTGATGATGCCATTGATAAGTTCGCATAAAAGAAATCCAGAAAAGTATTTATAAAAAAAAACATATTTGTTGTTAGGTTTGAGTTTGTGAAGTAAATAAATTTTTTTACGTTATATGTAATAATTTTATGTTATATAAAACAAACAATAAATGGGTAATTTGAAACTGACAATTATTTCTAATTGGCGGCGGAATCGTAAGAATTAGCTCCCGGCGTGTGTATAAATCCGGCACTGCTCAAATCACTCCGTGTTATCGAACTATAAGATGCCATAATAAGTTATTCCGCTATAAATTCCCATCAAGGTTTATTTTCAGTTAAAAAACCAGCAAATATTATAATTGACGATGAGAACAATAAACGTAGCTGCTGTAACATCTGAATAATATTATTAAAAATTGCTCTACTAATATTAAAATAATTCATGTCTGTAAAGGTACGTTGAGGGACCATTACACGGCGTGTGGAGTGCGAAGTGCCATGCTGATGGCTCCGTGCGAAACTTGTCACGCCGCCCATTCTCACGACGCGTGGCGTGTCAGTTCACACGCCTGGCGCGTCAATCCACACGCCGTGTAATGGTACCTTTAGAGAGCTACAGCAAACGCATTCTAGGTGAATCACTCGTTTTATCTCACTTGGCTCATTTATAACCGAATTCAGTAATCAACGGTTGCAACGTTAGTATTCAGAAGACATATTGTACTATAAGATTGATTTACAGCCCAAAAACGATATCAACGAATGTCTTCCTATAGAACAGAACTAAAATAGAAAGATACAATTTTAGAATTTTTGTTGCTTGCTACAAAAAGTAACAAATTCAAATCTCTTTTTCATTTGTACGATGTTATGATGTTCACATTCTGAACGTGTAAGAAAATACTATGAGTCGATACCAAAAAACATTTTGAATGGAAATTTTCTCACCCTGTTCCATTACAGTATTCTCAACATCCCATCCCATGATATTGAATACTTATTTAATCTATTCGAATTGCGATCTCTCCTTATTGGATGACAAACTATAGAGCATAGTTCTTTATGTAATCTCTCGTTATCTCATTATTATTCTTTATTTTTTGTTCATGAAGTATTATTCGATTTTTGTGGTAACTCATGTCCATTATATTTTTTTCATACAGACATTGATACTGGTTTTTCTATATACGTATACATATTGAAAATTATCTCCACTCATCATTGATTGGCCAAGATGAACATGCTTTATTTGAATAGGTCAAATCTTGGGGTTTGAATTTGATAGGTGAATAATTTTTATTATTTTTCTTTACTATGGCTTTTGAATAAACATTATTATTATTAATATTTATATACAGTAGTGGTACCGAAAATAAGTGATATACGATACCAAATGCGGGAGTTCCTGAAAAAAAACTGGGAATACTTGGTACTGGTATTGATTTGTGTCTACTTCTGAAGTGTAAAGAAATCCCCAAAAAAAATATTTGGGAAGCCATTAACTAAATTGTGCACCAGAAACTATCCTACCTTCAAAAACTCTAGTTTTAACTGTTCTCCATTAACAACATCAACATCAATAACTTCCAAGTCAATCCCTAGAGCCTTCGCACACACTAAAACAGCCCTTACACAAGGGCTCAGCACTGTAGAGTACAACTTTGGCGCCATGTTGAAGTGAAACTAACGGTTATGAAGTGTCACTGAACTTCGTTCCCAGATTTTATGAACGGAATTTAGATAACAGAAACACGAATGATAATCCTTGACCTCCCATCAATTGTTTGTTTATTATACGCAGTTTTTTATAATTGAGAATATGTAAAGTTATATCAGCTATACAGAATTCTTTTCTACTTAAGGAATTCGATGGAAGAATAGGATTCAAGATTGAGCCATATCGACAATATTGGTAATGGAAAATAGAAGTTATCTGTAGTTTTTAGAGTTAACATTTTCTATTGATTTTGAATGGTTGATTCATTTTTTTTTTTTCAATATCAATATTATACTCATACCCGGCTATACAGTTTTCTCTGAAATTGCCAACTATCTTGATTATTCTCCAAGCGAAGGTATTCGCGAAAATGCCACACTTTCCCGCCAAATACCAATTTTGCCGTTGACCAGAGTATGGCATATAACTAAGCAAGAAAAAAAAATATTTTCTCTGAAAACAATTTATGATATTAGTAGTACATATATGGACATAATTTATTAGCATATGAAAACTAGTTATTCAACTTCTATAATTGTGAAGAGTTCCTAATTTGAGATATCTGCTTGTGTTCAAAAACTACAATGAAATACAAAATCGAAACGAAAAATCCTTCTGTTTCTTGATGGAATAACTGTTTTCAATTTCCTCATTCAAATTCGTTTTTCCATCGAACCCACGTATTTTTCATAAAAACACAATTTTACTGAAACTTTTATAATTTCACCCATCGTGGTTTAGCGTACAACCATTGTATATAGACTAACCTAGTAGGATAACCATACGCAAATTTCATTTGAGACGAAAGGAGACTAGATGTAGATGGCAGCACCATAGAGGGAGGCCAATGATTTAATTGGTTGCTTTGAACTGTCATTTTGGTCGAGAATCGCTTATCTTGTACCAGAGACCTTGAGTTTATTTCATTTGTTAGCAGGTCCGCATTTCGCATTTCCCAGTTTTAGTTACGTGATTCACATGCAGTAAGTGTTTTATTGCGTTTGTGTCTCTGCGTTCAGGCTGTTATTTAGTTATTTTGATATTTGTGTGCTTTCTTATATAGATACGACGAATGTAATATTTGCGTATACACAGTAATTCATGAGTTTTAAGTGTTAACCTGTTTTTGTGTATTTCTCAATCTTAAAGGACGCTAAGCGCCATTTCCAATATATCTCTGAACTCTTGAAGTTTTTGAAATTGTGCAAGTGGAAAACTGAGCCCAATATTGAACGTAAGTAGAGTATATTTATTATATATAGTGAAAAGATATTATGATGACGAGATTCATTCTTGGTAATATCGAGATAATATCAATTTAGCATGAAAGAAAAGCATATCTTTGAATAATTAAGTCACTTTGTTGTGATTCTCATACAGACTTTTGGATAAAAATATAAAACACTTATTAATATTGATTTGTAAAAAATATTCTGGGAAAAAGTTTGTGCATGTCCGATTACCTAAAAATAGATTTTGACACATGTCACGTGAACGCTAGTATGGCGGCAAATTGAAAAAAATTGCTAGGAAAAGGCGAAAAGTGGGATAATAGGCAAGATATCAAAAAATTATTTGAAAAATTTTAAAATTGCTAGGAAAAGGCGAAAAGTGGGATAATATGGCAAGATATCAAAAACAGTTATTTGAAAAAGTTACTTTTCCATCTATCTTAAAATATCAATTTTTTTCATGAATAGCTTGATAAAACTGAAACATTTGCATTTTAATGATGACAGAACTTTCATTTTCTCCTCACCAGAAGGGCACTATATTTAAAAAATGGGATTTTGTCAAAACCCTTGCTGTTAGATCGGTTCGTATCTAACAGTTATATCAGAATTCCACGACAATTGTGATGGCATGGTGTTTTCCAGATGATAATCGTGGATGAGTGTTTCATTTCGCACATAAATATGTAAATTATAAGTTTCTTAAATATGACTCACTATTTCATTCTGAATATTTTCACACGATGTTTTTGAAGTGTCATGTCATCACAATGGTCGTGGAATTCTGATATAACTTTTAGATACGAACCGATGTAACAGCAAGGGTTCTGACAAAATCCTATTTTTTAAATATAGTGTCCTCTGGTGAGGAGAAAATGAGAAAGTTCTGTCATTATCATTGAAATGCAAATCTGTCAGTATAGTCAAGCTATTCATAAGAAAAAAATTTGATATTTTTAAATAGATGGAAAATATTTAAAAAAATTGCTATTTCCAATTTTTTTGAATTATCTCTTGAAACTTCGTTCATGTGAATAAAATTGAATTCTAAGTAACTTTTTCAATTAACTTTTTTTGATATCTTGCCATCTTACCCCACTTTTCGCCCTTTCATAGCAATTTTTTTAAATTTGCCGCCATACTAGCGATCACGTGACATGTGTCAAAATCGAATTTTTGGTAATCGGACATGCACAAACTTTTCCCCAGAATATTTTTTCCAATACTCCAATAATAAACTTTTTTCCCATATGGTACATACTTTTTGGCGGACACTGTATATTTATATATATATATATTTTCTTAATTTCTTGACCACATATGTTTATTTTCTGTATATTCTCGGAATAAGGGCATTAGTCTATGTATTTTTTTATTCAATACTATGTTTCGACATTGTTTATTTCATCCTCAGGTAAACTCTTAAAAACAACAATTTAAAAAAAATACTTCTATGTATTTTTGAAAAATAAAAAAACCGATAAAAGATAAATCAAACTCAATACCAACAATCTCAGACATTCAATAACGTGAAACATGAACAATCATGAAACATGAACACGAAATAATGGAAGAATTACTGTTAAATTATATTGTAAGTTTTGAATTTTACTCATATTTTATGTTATGTACGAATTATGTTTTTAACTTCACGTGTCTTTCATTATTTTTAAAAATGTACCTGAAGATGACATAAACAATGTCGAAACGTAGTATTGAATAAAAAAATACATAAACTAAGGTCCTTATTCGGGGAAAATAAAGAAAAAATAATGAAGATTGTAGCATTTCAGACAAATTTTTGAATTAAGGAAAAAACCATCTTTGAGCAGGAATTGAACCCTCGTCTTACGCTCTACCAACTGAGCTATCAAAGACACAAGGTTCCACCCCTCACGTCGATGGTGACGTTACGGTAAAAGGTAAATTGATCTTGATGGCCACTGATAAGTGCTTGAAATCTTCTTAATACCCATTTGAACATCTAACATTAAATTACAGGAAAAAGCAGTATCTCGAAACGCAGATGGAACCTTGTGTCTTCGATGGCTCAGTTGGTAGAGTGTGAGACTAGAGATCTAGAGGACGCAGATTCGATTCCTGCTCGAAGATGTTTTTTTTTCTTATTTAAAAAATTTGTCTGAACTACCACAATCTTCCTTCACCTATATTTTCACACATATATTTATATATATATATATATATATATATTTATATATATGTATATATATATATATATATATATATATATATATATATATATATATATATATATATTTTATATATATATATGCTGACTGGTTAGGTACAATGGGATATTGGGGTAAGCAGCAATGAAAAAGTAAACTCTTTAACGTTTATCCAAGCTTTCGGAAATGTTTATTTCCATCATCAGGAAGAAACTTTGTTGAGGTTGGTTTCAATGATGTTAAACATATTCATCTAATAGTGATACAAAAGAAAAAACCTAGATCATGGAATAAAACAAAGTTCAAACGATGGAAGTAGTCCATTCTCACAGTGGAAGATTTATTTTTGATAAATAAACATACAAAGTTGTCTCCACAGCTTTTAATTCCAATCGTTTGGTAACAAAGACAAAAAATTGGTTTTTTTTTTGGTCCAAGGTTAAGGATCAGGTCCTAACTCTTGATGATGTTTATTAAACATGTTTCGGGCATATGAATGTCCATCTTCAGTAAAACAGTACAGTTGTTGGTTAAAAGTTGTGGAAGAAAAGGGGTAAAACTATGTAACTAGGTGTAAGATTTTTAGATTAATCTAAAAATATTGGTCTTTGTTACCAAACGATTGGAATTAAACGCTGTGGAGACGACTTTGTGTGTTTATTTATAAACGAAGTTAAGTTAATACAACCTTTAGCATTGTTTAAAATTAAAAAATTGTAGTGCTCTATGTGGTGTGACAAGTGTAGGTCAGTTTCACTTGTCACACACATAAGCACATTTATAATTTTTTAATTTCAAACAATTCTAATGTGGTTGTATTAACTTTGAACTTCGTTTTATTCCTTTATCTACGTTTTTATACTTTCATGATAAAAAACAAATCGTATTTTTTTATTGAAATGAAATAATTTCTTGGCCAGCCTCAAATTCTTAAGGTGCGTACAGACATGAACAAAACACTGAATCGTACATCATCGAGTATCAAGTCTGGATGGCACATAGTAGTCTTAAGCGATACATCACTTGTAGGTCTTTCGATGTTACAACATGATGTTCTGTTACAGGTAAAAATTATGTCACACTGAATAGTTTATTCATGTCTGTACGCGGCTTTACCCTCACTGGTAAGAAAATTTGTGGCTGCTTTAATTGTAATAGTTCTTCATATGTTTTATGTAAATATTTTGTTTTTCGTAAGTCACCCATATTATAATTGAACTAAACATCTGATTGAATATTTTATTCTAATACCTTAACAACTGTAAATTTCAACGAAAATCTCTCAGGTCTTGATACATTTTTTAAATTATGACCAGAACTGGATAAAAAACATAATTTTTATTATTTTTTTGACAACTGATCTGGTAAACAACTGCAACAATTTTGTGAAGAATCTTACTCTGTTTCATGTAATGTGAAGTGATTTCAAAAAAGGAGTGTGTAAACTTATTTTTGTTCCTTATAGGAAAAAATCCTTTTTTCAGGTTTTTTTTTTAAATTACTACATTCAATAGGGAATTTGACATTGGAGAAAATGTCCTCATTACAAATTATAGTAACACATTTAACACACTACCAATGCCCTTCTGTCATTTATTCGAAATCACAAAAAGTTTCCTCAATGTAGTAAATTCCTCGTAAAAATTATCTCTTCCTTCAATAAATGAAATTTCAATCTTAGAATAAAACACAATTTAATTTCATATTATAATCATTGAAATATTTATTTCAGGCAATGGAAGATTAGCGGACTTGAGCCCCAGGGCCCTAAGAGGAAAATATTTATGTAGCAAACATTTTGCTATTGAACAGGTGATGTTGAAGAGATTGCCACCTGATGCCATACCTGCCAAATATATATCTGAATCAAGTAGTGCCGAGTCCAATGTTGAAGCTGAGAATAGTCCATTATTACAACTTGCATCCACATCAAGAACATATGGGCCAGCTCCTAGGAAGAGACTTTTTGAACAAAGTGTAACTGGAAGTAGTAGTAGTAGTAGTGACGAATATTTGAAAGAAATCCAGAACTTACCAATAGGAGAAATGAAAAAGAAACGGACTGCTGAAGAAAAAATTCTAAAACTAAAATTACAGAATGAAAAACTGAGAAAAAAAAAATTTACAAACGCAGCTGAACAGTGCTGAAAAGAAAATTATGAAAATACAATTGTCAGCAAAAAATATTTTTAAAGATTCTCCTACAATATTTTCAAAATGTTAAGTAAATATGCAGTTAAAACATAAAGTACGTTCTCCATGTACATCTGCCGAGAAAAAGACAGCATTATCATTATATTACAAAAGTCCGTCAGCATATGTATATCTCAGACAGAAAGGTATTATACTTCCTGCTGTTTCAACTATCAAAAAATGGTTGGGAAACTTCAATTGTCTCCCAGGATTCAACAAAAGGATTTTCAACCAGATATCAAAACTATGAAGCCATCTGAACGATTATGTATAGTTATGTTTGATGAAATGAGCTTAAAACGAAAATTGGACTACAATAAAAAAATGGACATGATTGAGGGTTTTGCCGGTTTAGGAATTTTTGAACATCAGTTCCAGCTAATCAAGCATTAGTGGCTATGATCCAAGGAATTTATTCTTCATGGAAAATTCCAGTTGCATATTTTGTTTCTGAGGGTGGTGTTAGTGCCAAAGAATTAACGGACATAGTTTTGGATAGTTTAAAAAAATTAGAAATGTCAAACCTAAATCCAATTGGAGTTGTTTGTAATGTCTCTAAAGTAAATCAACAGTTCTACTGTAACTTGGGGGTCACAGTCAAAAAGCCTTATTTCTTCTTGGATGAAAAGAAGTATTTTGCATTTTATGATGTTCCACATTTGTTGAAGTGCTTGAGAAATAATTTCTTGAACAATAATGTTGTGTATAATGGAAAATATATTCAATTTTCTGATATTAAGAAAGTGTATGCTATCGATAATAGTAGTAAAACAGGAAAGTGTCTACTGAAACTAACTGATAAACATATGAACCCAAATGCTTTTGAAAAAATGAGTGTGAAATTAACAGCTCAGCTGTTCAGTCATAGTGTAGCAACTGCAATTAAAGTGGATCTCAGAAGTGGAGAACTTGTTTCTACAACAGGGGAAAACACTTGTTATTTTATAAACACAGTAAACAATTTGTTTGATGCTCTGAACAGCAATTCATTCAAAAATGCAAATCCATACAAGCGGACATTGAGTGATAAAAATCCTTTAGTGTTGGAAGCAATAAATACCGGCAATAACTTAATAGAAAATTTATATAAAATAAATAAAAAAAATCAGTCATATAGACCTCCAAGTTTCAATGGTTTCTTACAAACTATTAATGCCGTTAAAATGTTTTATGAAAATCAAAAAATGAATGGTTTTACATTTTTATTCACGGGCAGGCTTATACAAGATCCCCTTGAAAACCAGTTTTCTATTTATAGGCAAAAGGGGGGCTACAATAGAAATCACACAGTGAGGACATTTCGAGCTGCCTTCAAATTGAATTTGGTCACTAATTTAATTAGGCCAGCAATTAATGCTAATTCAGGAACGAATATTGATGATGATGAGAATATCTTAAACATGGGAGATAATTTCTATTATCTCAGTTCTCTGAAGTTTCCAAGGATTTATTATGTATGGAGGAAGATGACTCCAGCGGTGATTCACTTTCTGATTCAGATTATCCATGTACCAGTGTCTCCCTGAATTACAATTTGAACTTGGAGAAATTCAATTTAGAAAACTGTTCTTCAACATATTTTGCAGGATATTTGATAAGAAAATGTTCCATGAAATTTAAATGTGTCCGTTGTCGAGAATGTCTTGAAGGAAGTGAAAATCTTGAAAGTAACGACGAATTACTAATTTTCTAAAAAAAATATGATTTGGATTAGGAAAATGCACTCAAAACTCCTACTAACTTAATGAAAAATTTCACCAAAATTAGTATGAATATCTTCAGTGACAATATCTCAAAAATTTTAACTGGAAAAATTATGAAACGTTTGAACAAAATTATAAATGAACATTTGCAGGAAAAATTTCCAGATTGGAAAAATGTTGAAGAATCCTGCCTCGAACATAGATCCTATATTTTGGAATTATTGATAAGAACATTAGTATTCAAATATTGCAAAACTATTTCTAATACGATGAAAACTCTCAAAGGAACAAAAAATGTCAAATTATCAATATTGCAGCACAATTAGTACATTTAAAATGAATGTGAATAAAATATGTGTACCTATATATGTAAATAAAATGTATGTTTCCTTGAAACCCTTGTTTTTTCACTCATTTCAAGCTATCTCTGACGTACAGTGAAACCAATGCAGACATTTGAAAAATGTGTACCTGGTGTCAACAGATTCACTAGCACCCCATTTTCAATCCTTCATTTTAAAGATATTTGGTGGGTTCGATGTACATGCTGTACAGCATACGAAATATTTTGATATATTAGTCATATTTTAGCACTTCTGGTTTTATTGGAAATATACCTATTAGATGAAAGGTTGCATATAAAAACTGGCAAATGACAAAAATTATAACATTATATTAGTTATTGTATTGTGAATTTCTTCATAGTATAGTATTGTCCTGAGGCATCACAGCAAATTAAACCCTTCTCGGGTAGGCTATATATTTCAATAAAAAAAATCACATAATAACTTGTATGCCATCTCAAATTGTCAAATTTTGAGAAACATTCACAATCCTCGACCCCAAATAATAGGAAATTAATAATTTCGTACACTGAAAATTCTCATTATGCAATTTTGTTCAGAATCACACTATCGATTAGAAAACTCCTCCGCCATTGCCAACTGTTGAATTTTGACAATTGATCATAATCTCCGAAGCCCTCCATTCCAATTTTGAATAGAATTACACCATCAACAACAAAAGTCGTCCACCATGTTAGAGCCTCCATCTTGAATTGCTGAGTTTTGACAAATGCCGTTCTATATCAATTTTCAATCGATTATGACCATGAATGAAAAACCCTTCTGCCATTTTGAAGCTGCAATCTTGAATTGTTCTTATTTAACAGTGTCATATATATCATTACGCAAACCATAAAAATTTATCAAATTTCAAGTCGACATTTGACTTATGTTACTGAATTATTGGTTACAGAGAAGTCAAACTAAAAAATAAAAGAATTACTAAAAAAGCTTTTAATATATGCTAATAAGTAAAAAATTATTGCTTTGGATGTGCGACGTAGGTTATTCCGTGATTTATAGATTCAAGAGCTTATTGCGCAAAGTTTTCAGTTCGAATACAAAAACAACAAGCTTGTGAATCTATAATAACTCACGGAATAACCTACGTTAATCATCCAAAGCAATTATTTTTTAGTGCAAGTGCATTTGAATTACAGCGTGTTTTAAAAGGGTTTTTTAATAATTATTTTATTCTGTGCTTTTTAGTAAGTACGCCTTAATCTATGCATTTTTGTTAAAGCATCTATGAGGCCTTTTTCCTGTAAGTTTTGAGCTATCTAGTTCTTCAACGAGGAGACCATCTAAAGATTAACTCGTCCGCCATCATGAATTTTGTAAATACATTCATAATCTCCGACCCCAAAAACCCTCACATACCAATTTTGATAAGAATCGCACCATAATCACAAAACTCGTCCGCCATCTTGAATATATGAATTTTGATAAAAATTCATAATCTCGGACCCCGAAAACCTCCACATACCATTTTGAATAGAATCGGACCATAATCACAGAGATCGTCGGCCATCTTGGAGCCGCTATTTTAAGTTTATGAATTTTGACAAAAAATATGCATAATCTCCAACCCATCTCCATAACAATTTTGAATCGAATCTGACCATAAACACAAATCTCGTCCGCTATATATTGGAGCCGCCATTTTGTTTTTTCGCTAGCAAAATTTCCTTATTGCATTCTCACGGGAACTATGCCAAATTTCACGTTAATCGGACAACTAGAAGTGTGACAAATTTAACTTGTGAGATTTGATTACACACATCGGGACAGGTGGAAGTAAATGAAAGCTTGTAAAAATGAAATCTTTCATTGTATAGACAGAACGGCCGATCTATATCTATTTTATTATTTCCACGTTTGCTATGCACGAATCGACTACCACTAGTTATTATTGATAGAAAATTTTAAAATAAAATACTATTTATTATAAAGAAACCATCAGTGCAATGAGAGCTTTTGGTTTCTTCGAATTTATATCACGTTACATGTTGTATACACCGCTAACAATATGTTGTAAATATTATGCCGTATATAATTACCCAGCCAATTATATATCCCTGAGATATAACCTGACTTAATGATCAACAACATAATTTAACCGTGACACCTTGAACATTTGAATCTATGCCAGAATATTTACGCCGATTACGATTGATTAAAATTGTTTTTTTTTTTTTGTTGATTCAAAACTATTTCCATAACTAGTATCAAATCCCTGAATCCGTTTCTGTATCAATTACGATTCATAACCACAGTTCGAATGGAGACTGAGAAGGGGTCGCAACTGTACGGGTCATTAATTTATTAGTTTATCTAAGGTTTCCTGCAGATGTCGCTGGAAATCGAATCCAACAGTTGATGCATACACGTTGTCCTACTAGGTTAGTCTATATACAATGGTACAACTTTTCAAAGAAAGCTACGTTAACGGATCTCCTTTTATCCCTTCTGGGAGTTCACCCCCTTTTTCACATCCTTGAAGGACAAGAATCAGAATGTATTTGTTACAATAGATTAGAGAAAGCAAAATTAGTTGATACATTCTCTCTCCTTACAAAAATCTAGTAGTTAATCAGTTTTTTTGACAATAGGGTGTAGAAATTCGTTATCACTTCTGCTAAGAACTCGAAGTATTAATATGGTTTTTCCCTTTTTGAATTTCCATATGAGATCCTCCAGATATTTGCAGTCGGAAATTCGTTTTAGCATTATCAAACAAAAGCTAAGTTATTATCTCACGTAGCGAAATGATTAAAAACAGGCAGTTTTCTGGCAGTTATGTGACATGGCTCAAAACAAAAATCAAGTTGATATCACTTTTTTCCAAGAAGAAATTAAAGTTTTAATAGTATGCCCCTTTTCAACCCTTTTAATATTGAATGTAAAAATATTCAGGGATTTATTTTGAGGTATTTATTACACCAACATTCACAATAAAAACTTCTTGAAATGTTTATTAGATCGCAATATAGGTAAAGCAAAATTCCAAAAAATCACGTTATCCTTTTATAAAATACAGTTTGGAGAACATCCTTGAAGTTTTCAACTTCAATAGTTTCTTGTGTAAGTTGTTGGATCAGTCGATCACTTATAACTTCCAAAAAAGGCGCTTATTGATTCATATGGATTTGAGCGATTCATTCGAAAAAAAAAACAGAATTGCTCGATGTTTTCATTCGGAGTGGCAATAGACTAGTCGAGAAGTGAGTTTCCTGCGAAAAATTGTTCCAAGTCTCCAAAAAATATGAGCAATAGCTCATGCGATTCTGAGAAAGAGGTTTTTTGTTTGTTTTGCTGAAGAAAATTGCAATTGTTATTAACAAAAAACAAAAACAAAAATAAAAATAGGGGTTTAGTTTTTTGGAATAACTCAAAAACTATATAGATTCTTAAAGAGGAGGCAATTTCCAATAAAAAAGTTTCTACTCGTGGAACTTACTCTATCTCCATTATTTATAATTTTAATTTAACGCTGAAAATAGGGCTCAGCGCGACCTCTACGGCATGCGCGCGCTGTCTCTGAAGAGAGTACACCACATAAAATATTTTTTTATAGTATTAAATATCAATTTAAAAAATTTGATAAATGATGGTATGTTTTTATTACTTGAAAGAACAAAATAAAATTAAGTTTTCAACAAGTTGAGCATTTGTTAATTAGTCCTTATTTTTCGGATCTCGGTTTTTATAAAAAATGGCAAAAATGTTTAAATGATAGCTCTAAAAAAAATTCGCTCCCTGGACCCCTTTATATATATATATATATATATATATATATATATATATATATATATATATATTTATACTTAACAAGATCACGTTATAAAAGTTTTTAAAAGTTGTTTATTTTGTTTATTATAATTTTTGACGTAAAAAAATTAAAAATTAAAAAAAATTTGTTGAATATTAGTTTTGCTATTGCTGTTTTTGCATCAAACGAAGGCATTTAATAACATTCGGAAAAACAATTTTAGGAAACTTGTTTATAAATTGTTTATAACCAAATTTATTAATTTAATATTTAAAAAATAATTTTTTTGGTATTTTGTTGTCTAGAGAATATAATTTTTTTAAAACAATGTTTAACAAAAAACTTATTATTTATAATAGTTTTTTTATATTTCCATTATTTAAATAATTAGTTAAGAATTTTTTTTTCTTAAAAAACCATAATTGGCATTTCTTAATAGAATAACAAAAAATATAACAATGTAATTGTTTATTAAGTTAACAATTTGTTATAAACGAATTCCAAATCTTTCTTCTGAAACTACTAAAAATTACAAAAAAAAAACATATGCAACAAAGTGCCGAAAAACATTTTATACCGTAATTTTAGAAAAATCTATAAAAAAATTCAAAAAAAATCGACACTTTGTTGCATATGGTTCTTTTTTTAATTTTTAGTAGTTTAAAAAAAAATAGATTTGGAATTTATTTATAACAAATTCTTAACTGAATAAACAATTACATTTTTTATATTTTATTGTTTTTTTTTGTTATTTTATTGAAAAATGGCAAATATGATTTTTAAAGAAAACAAAATCCTTAACTTATCATTTAAATAATGGAAATATAAAAAAAAAACATTGTAAACAATAAAAAAAAATTGTTTAACAATAAATTATTTAGATATGCATAACTAGGAGAAGAAGGGTGATTTTTTATAGTAATTTTTAAGTGCATTTCCTTGTCTGAACAGATGATAAAGTGTTTTTAACGGGCATGTGCTTATCAGCTTTTTTGTCGCGTATTTGACTTGAGAATTCATTTTCATTCCTATCGAATTTGTTCTCTGGCTATAACGTTCATATTAAGAAATATCGTGTTGTTTCTTACGAATGAAAGTTTTTCTGTAATTATGGGGCATGACACGGTTACGGTTAAGAAAGTAGGAACTCGACAAGAACAGGTGATACATGTAAATAGGTTGAAACCCTATTATGGAGAAGTGCAAGAGAAATTACCTGAAGAAATATGGACTGGTTTAAAAAATACACAAGAAAAATTATTGAAAGAGAAGATGGGGGATGAAGATGAAGAAATATTGAAAGAGAGAATACGTCGAAAGAATAGAAGGAAAAAAATAATTAGAAACAGAGACAGAAAACGAAGAAGGGGAAGATCCAGACTGGAATACCGCTGTAATTCCACAAGAAATATTGATACGAAGAGAAAAGGAGGAAAATGATAGTGAAGAAGGTGAATTAGAAGAGGAAGCAGATAATGAATCAGAAGAGGAGTTTTTGGAGGAACCAATGTTGAGAAGATCGTCAAGGATAAGGAACCCTCCGGATCGTTATAGCCCGTAAGAAAAAAAAGTTAAGAATTCTACCTTCGCAGAGGAGGGGAAAGAATCGCTCTGCCAGGCCGATGCACTACCTGGGGGGTAAGAGTCCCACCGAATAGTGATAATGTCGAGCTATGGTTTCGTTTGGATCTTCTTCACGTATTTCTTCTTATTTTTTAATCAGATCACCATTCTCCATGAGCTGGTTGGGTGCTATGAATCATGTGCTTTTCCAAAGTTATTCCCTTGGTATCTTTTTATTCTGGGGTTTGACGCCACAATTGTAATCTATGAGCTTGTGCTGCCGACGTCAGTTTTATTCCATGTATACATAAACCTTTTTCTTTTATAGGATGGGTGTTTATTGATATAGGGTTACTGTGGGATTTAATATTAAAAATCAATAAGGTTAGGGGCGTGTAAACTACACAACCAGTTTTTTGTACATATCGGAAATATGTAGATAGAGGTATAATTCACTAGAGGGAAATGAAAAATATTTTGCGTTACCAATAAGGTATAGTGGGGATAGTAGGTATTTTAGGTATTGTATAAGAAATAATAGTTTTTGTCATGTCTTATAATTTTATGTAAGAAAGTAAAAATGTTAGGAATTCATTTTATATGAATTTTAGGATTTTCCGCCTTGCAGGAGGGGCCTAAGAATCATCCTGACGGGAATGTGACGTCACCCGGTGGGTAAGAGTCCCATAATTGGCCTCACGCTGTCAGGACGTAAGGTGTCCTGCCAGATTTTTTCGTGAGACCACGTGATAACAGGTCCTTGTTCCTAGAACATCGGGTTGGATGGGAAAAATAGGACCCAAGGAACAAAAAGAAAATACGTATTTTGGAAGCAACTTCGAGTTTGCCCGAATGGCCACATTGGTAAGATAGGTCAGAGATGACCTTGACAACCGTTTTATTAAACATTTCAGCTTGGTGGATGCTATAATTTTACTGGGTGCACTGTTCCCTGCTACGGCCCAAAAATAAAATTACAAAAATAACGTTTTAGGCATTAAGTGGGGACTAGGGCGGAAATAGTCGTCGAGAAAGTTCACTCTTTACTAGAGAATGGAATGTTTCTCTCTGGGAAAGCACCTACAGGGGATGCCGATGAGAGGTATTGAAAATACCTTGAAGGACGCAGTAGCGTAGTAAAAGTTGGGGAGCTGAAGGATAGGTTTTGTTAGTCGCGAAATAATTGAAGATTTTTTATTTTATTTTTATCATGAATAAGATTTTTTTTGTATACTCACATATTAAAATTTATGGGTAATTTTGTACCCGACATGAGAAAGTCAAGCTGAAAAGAGAAAAATGCTGATGAATAATAAATTGTTTATATTAAATTTTGAAGGGAGGGAGTACCTTTAAACTTCCACGGGTTTGATACTAAAAAATTGATTGGCTATCTGCTAAGGTCACGGATAGGTGATCAATTGAATAGGGATATCTGTTGATAGGTTGATGATATTTTTTTTGCTAACAATTTATAATCGTTTATTTTGTTTTGATGTACTGGTCATAAGAATATCTATTTTCTTTGATAAATTTATTTTTTGGTGAAATATATTTTTTTAGTTTTACGAAAACGCCACCTTGACTGGATTTGTTTTTTTTATAATATAATACTTCTTTATCATGAAATAATTTTTGAAAGTATTGAGTTTGCTTTGTGTTAATTATAACCAAATGTTAACATTGTTTTGAAAATTGAAATTTATTATTGTATTTTATGCCTGGGTAGTGCGCGGTCGGGAAAGAATTAAAGGTATAACATTATGGATCAGTGACGGGAAACATCATCTTTCAGAGGACATAACGAGGGATACAGCAGAAAGGCTTTTACCTTTATACTAATCTTTCTAGTAATTAATTGGTGTCAGGGAATAATTGTATATGACTGTAGTGACCCAAAAACAGATATAGTGCCGTTATCACTAAGGGACGTTGCTAAATGCCCGGAACCGTCATCGGAATACGCGAGTGCCGAAAAGACAATGAAAGTTATTCAAAAAAAATAAATAAACACCATCCAGGTGCGTAGGTACCTGTTTAATTGAAGTTACACGGTTAATAATGCATTGTGGGATGCATAGCCACAGCTCGGTAGTGGCTGAAGGACTTTATAATTCGGTTCGTAGACTTGGAGCTGATGAGTGTGAAACAATGCATCGATATCGCAGCTTTCAATTATTTCACCAGGAGATAGGGGGAATCATAATGAATGGGACCACGACCACTGCTATAACTATAGCAGGGCCCGGATTCTCCACGGCGATAGAATAGAACGTTCCCTAGGGAGCGATCCCCGATTTGTTTCTACTCCCTTATTTGATAACGAGAAGTCGGTATTCTTGACTGTCAGGGAGGAATCCGAATAAGAGTTCCCCGACGAGCAATGTTGCCAAAGGTTCTAACCAATCAGAAACAATATTTTTTTGACAGACCAATTGAAGTCAAACCCTCCCTATACTTACAGGTTACAGTTTTGTTTTGTTTGAAATATTGAAAATGGATAATGTTAATAGAAGATCGCTTCCCATTATTAATAAACAAAAAGAACTATCAACCGATTATATATCACAAAGACCTGAAATGTATATAGGTCGGTTAACAGCTGATTATACAAGAGAAAACATGAAGAAAAACTGGATTGGAATAACGAACATGTTAAAAGTATACCAAATGCTCCAGCAAAAGAATGGACACAGTGGAGAAAAGTAAGTACATAGTATATAATATACTCTTCACTAGAGAAACATGAATTACCTGATTTATAATAAAACATATACACTGGTGTCATTATAAACCTAGAAGTATTGTGCTATAGTATATGATTATATTTGTTCTTATAAATATGTGATGTTTAAATTGAACTTAAATAAGTGAAGAACAGACGAGTAAGAAAATAGACTCTAAAGAATCTTAACCACACCCCCAAAACATAAAGGAACACATAACCTACGAATAAGCGTTCCCTGCCTCATTCTATCACAAATCCTGAGAGATGTAATAATTGTTCCCCGGGGAGCGCTGTTCTACTGTCATTCGGTTCAAGAATACGGTTTTCGTGCCAAGTCCATGGACACGCCTACTTTCTCTCATTTGTTCTAGTCCCAGGTTTTCAAGAATCGCGGCCCAGGTGTATTAGGAGCAGATGGATCATGTAAGGGTACCATTTATCATGAAGGAGGACGTACGTCGGATGCTATTACTACGGCTACAGTAAAAATTCAAGCTAAAGATTACTAGGAGTTACGATAGTGCCTTCGCAGCCCTTGGTTCGGAAAGCACTACTCGTTGTTTGAAACCAATTTTGTGTTGAATATCTTTTTTCCAACGTTCACCTTTTTCGCACAATTAAAGATTTACTTTACTCGATGCTTCTAATGAAAATTGAAAATACAGGTTACAAGTGACAAAAATGGAATGATCAAAATACATGTCTCAGATAATTTTTAACATAAACAAAGAATACAACTATTATAGTTCTTTCGTGGATTTTTGGTTTACAAGATAATTCTCGGTATGAGCTCATTCTGCAGAAGATAAATCTCGGTAGGAGCTTGGTCTGCAATTTCTCTAGTCGCCATGAAGTCTAGGTGGCAGGGCCGGACTCAGGAACTGGGTGGCAGGCCGGACTCAGAACGTAACTCCTCCCTCCTTAAGATGAAGACTGGGGTAGGTCTGGTTGGCCAGGCTTCATGTCCTCAATATGGATTGGTTGTTGGCATCGCTTTGAACGGTAATACTGCCGTGGAGTATATGGGTAGCAATTTTTGTAGTAAAATGCTACTCCAAAGGAAATAATGATGCATAAAAGAATGCAAATGAGGATAATAATCCATACAGGTAGAGAGCTAACTTGTGGCTCATTAGGAAGTTGGAACTGATGGTGAGATAATACAATAATACAGAGGTGAGATGTTTGATTTTATTTAGGTTCAGTTTTGAAATAGAAATTGGGGTGGATCTCAAAAGTAATTCAGAAAAATTCAAAGAGGGCAATTGGATAATTTTTGTTGGTGATAATTCGGCTGGTCCATGTTGAAATTTTTCGCCATTGATGATAAAATGACAATTTTCAGGTATGGAAATGATATAACTTCCAGGCTGGATCTCGTGGTGGTTTTTCCATGGTACAGCTCTCAGTGATGATGATGTTGGTTGCAGTAGAAAACAGGATTGTTTCTGGTGTCAATTGGTTTGCCAATATTTTTTCAAACTGCACATCATATATGGAACAATTAGCAGGTTCATTCTTGATAATGATGTTCAAAACGCAATTTTCTTCTTTTTGTAGTAGAAGGTGTTCTCGATTTCTTCACAGGGTTCTTCTTCATACTGGTAAAGTTCTTCACTCTCATTGAGGATTGGGAAAGGTTTTGAGGGTACTATAATTTTGTTTTGGATAGGTATTGGGTAAATAAAATAGGTTTTAGAAGAAATAAGTTTTAATATTGGAAAATGGATTAGAAAAATTATTTAATCTTCATTAAATACTGTTTGTATTCCTAAGAAATTATAATAACTGTGTTGATTTTTGAACCTAACCAACTGATTTTAAGAATAAAGACTATTAATTTTGTTGATAATTGAATATAAATTAGTCATATAGAGAAAAATAGGGTGAACCTTATTGATATTTGCAAAAGTAATAGCATTAATAATTTGGTCCAGTTGACTTTGAAAAGTTATTAGAGAGACTATTATCAGATGTAAGCATTGATTTCATTAACTTGATTTTAAATGTTTTTATCAGTTGAAATCTTGTTAATACATTGAATTTAATTTGGTAAAGGGTTTTATTTGTTTTTGACATCATTTCTTCTGGAAAGAAAGTTGTTCATTCAGTTCGTCTCGAATTGATTGATCATTTTTATTCAAATATTGGAGCATTGAATTTATTCTTTCACCATCTTCATGGTCTAAAGTACCAAAAAGCCATATATGTATTTTTCAACCTAAGTTTATAAGTCCTCTTTTTTGGATGACATGTGGTTGTATAATTTGTAATAAATGGTCAACTTTTAACAACAATGTTTGTGCCTGTTGCATGGGTAAATTTGATTGGGTGCTCAGTGCATTTTTCTTACTGAGAAACTCAATTTGAAATTGTAATTTATTTCTAATATCAACTAATTCAGTTATATTCATATTACTTATAAAATTATGTTTACTAGTGATTATTCTAGTTAGTTTCATTCCTATAGGCACTATAGGATTAGTTAACCTGTTAATGGATCCATTTATTAAATTCATTAATAATAGAAGGGATAAAAGTAAGAGAGATAATGTCATCTGAAATAAATACAAAAAAATGAAATTAATATTTTTTACGTTTCTTTATATTATGTTTTTTTTTTATTTATTTATTTATTTAATACAAGAGTTGAAGTTAAACTTTTTAACTCTTTTCAGCTAATTTGGAGGGTTAATTGACAAATTACATTTAAGAGATATGTGAATACGTTAATACACACATATGTACATAATATTTATATATACATTTATATTGAATGGACTTCATGTGAAGATAAATTTGGTGGTTCAATTCGTAGAACCTGTCCAGTGAGTTCTTGAATGCACGCATGCAACAGCAGGAGGAGATTGTTCCACAGAGCGAAGGCACGATTGGAAAGTTTCAGTCCTAATTTTATTTTGTGTTTGGGCTACAGGTTGAATATTAGTGAAACGAGAAGCCAATTTGTCACGAGTTTGTTCCTTGTGATAAACTGTATCATTTGTTGTTAAAATGGGGGGCTCGTGTCGGTTTTTATTGATTTTCTCAACTTCTCTAGTTTTCTCTAATATTTATTCTTCATTGATTTTTTCAAATTTTTTATTCATTGTTTCTTTGTTATGTTGAACATACTTTGATATTATGTCGTTTTCAGATATGTCGAATGGATCTTTTGAAGAGAGATGTCCAAAAATTACTTGAAATGGTGTGTATCCAGTAGAAGACTGAATACAATTATTATAATGTAATATGAGTATTTCATTAAATTTTGTAAAGATTGAGATGGATTTTGTCTTGTCTGAGTTCTAACATGTTCAATTATGGTTGAGTGAAACCTTTCAATATAACTATTCGAATTTGGATTTTTGGGTGTGGTAAAATGAATATTTATTTTATGTAATTTACAAAAATCTTTAAAGTTCTGATTATCAAATTCAGATCCTCCATCACATACTATTGTGTGTGGTATTCCATAGTGTGAAATAAAAGTTAAAAATCTGTCAAGTATATTGATTCCGTTTATTCCTGGTATGCTTGTGCAAATTTTGAAAATGTATCAATTACTGTTAAGAATTTTTCTTTCGAGATAGAAAGAGCATCTATGTGAATTCTTTCAGAAGGTTTGGTTCCTATAGGAATGGGTTCATTAGGTTGTCGTTCATACTTAGATTTCTGACAAATATTACAATTATTTATATAATTTTTTACATCTCTATCCATATTGTTGGCCTAATCAATAATAATTTATTTTAAGTGATTCTAGAGTTGTTGTGATTCCATGCTGAATAGTTTTGTAAATATGATAATTAATTTTGTCAATTTGTTCATTTTATTTTTCAATATCTTTAAGCATATGTGAACATATAAGTATTTTTGATTTTATTCTTATTATTTTATCTTGAGTTATTTAAAAAATAGTTTTCATGTTGTTAATTCGGAAAATGTGAATAATAGGTATGTAGTTTCTACAAAACACAAAGTTCAGTGAGCTCTATTCTTTCAAAATTAGATATCCTAGACATTTGAAAAGGAGTCGGATTTTTTTCATAAATTTTTTTTTTTTTTTTATTTCTCATTTGAAAATATACCTCAGAAATATATTCTTCATTTTATATATGCTTGGTTATATTCATTTATTATTCGGGAGGTCTCCCTGGAATGCGACCTGAAATTTTATTTTCAGGAGGTCCACCTGGAATGCGACCTAATATTTTATTTTCAGGAGGTCTACCTGGAATGCGACCTAAGATTTTATTTTCAGGAGGTCTACCTGATTTGTGATGTAAAGTTTTTATTTCAGGTGGTCTACTGTATTGCGAAGAACATAATTTTGGATTTACCAAAATTCTGCGTTACGAATTCTTTTCTAAAGGCTGGGTATGAAAAACAATGTTCAATCTCATAATTTTTATTCTCATTATTGGTTTGAATATTTTTGAAATTTCTAATTGGTTCTAATGGTTTGTCCGTATCATCAACAATTTTAGAAATATTATTTTCTTCAACTATTGTTGAAAAATACTTAATTTTTGTTATGTTCGTATTTTTTGAAATATTATTTTTGTCGGATTTTATTTAAAAAAAATCACATTCTTCATATGTAGAAGAATTTGGAATTGAATTTGTAATAAAAGTAATTTTCTTTGATCTGTGTCATACATTTCTAAGTTTTCTCCATTCCAAGGCTAATGCAGAAAAATTTTGATCTGGGTTTTCGAAATTTTGGGTTTCGCTTTCATGACTGTGTTTGTCAAATTGATCTGTTTTATTATTTTGTGGATCTTCAAATAGATATTGATAATCTTCATTAATAAGATGCAATGGGTCTGTCTGTTCATATGAATCTTCGAAATAATTTTTATTTTGATAATGAGGTTCAAAATTATTTTCATTTTCATATTGAGGTTCATTTATTTGATGAATTTCTTCAGAAATAAAAGTTGGTCTAGATTGGTTGGAAAAACTGTCTTTGCTGTGGGTACAAAGAAGTATTAACATTTCTAGTTACTGTAGACATTGGTATTGGTTTACTTTGAGGTGTTTGATTCTTGGGTTTCCAAACATTTGGATTATTCGGTTTTCCGAAAACCTGTTGATTGGTGAAAAACCTTTGGGCATTGTCTTGTTTGATTTGTATTGGTTGACTAGGAAAATTACGATTCTGGTTTGAGAAATTTTGATTGGGAAAACGGTTTTGATTCGAAAAATTCTGATTTGGAAAATTTTGATTGGAATTTTTTTTATTTTGGTTAAAACTTGGTTGAGGGAAATTTGAATTTCTTTGTTGATTCATAAAATTATATTGTGGCATATAATTCTGTGGTTTTTGAGCAGGCAATGGTATTTTATAACTTGGTTGGGGAATTGACTGAAATTGATTTCTTTTTCCATCGTTTACCAAGCTTAAGAAATTTTCTTCTCCAATAACAAAATTTAAGGCTTCTTCCAAATTGTTGGGGTTTTTCAATCTAACTGCTGTCTGAATCATAGCAGGTAAATATTTCAAAAATGTTATCAGAATTAATTTTTCTATATTTCCAATTTGAGCCATTTTTCTATCTACTAATTATCATTATTGATATCATCAAAGTCAAGGCTTTTCCTTTCAATTTACTTATTATTCCTCTAAGAATTAATTTTTTGATAAATTTAGGTTGTGCATTATATTGTAAAAAAGTCTCATCACAAGCAGCACAAAAATTATTTAATTCACAAGGATCACCAGAAAAATTTGGTATAATATCCAAAAAGAGTCTTAGATGTTGGTAATTAATTTCAACTGCCATATTTAAATCTGTGTTATTTAAATTTAAATTTGAAAAAAGTGAATCGAGATCGAAATTTTCTTCACTTTCGGAAATTGAGTTATAGGTTTGTTCTCCTAAAATAGCTCTTTGTTGACGTAATTCACGATTCATTTGTGAAATATCCCTAAATGCGTTAAACATAAAAAATGTAAATTAATATTTACAAGAGAAAATATTTCTTAGTGTAGGGAAGGGAAATGGTTGTAGGAATGAGAGTGACTTACGGAGTTTTCTTGTTTCTTCTTGGGGATGCTGTCCTTCGGATGGTTGTCAGTGGTCCTCTGATTCGTTCCTGTTGCTGGATATTCAGATTCTCACCCTGTTTCTTCTTTTTTCTTAATCCTAAACCAATTTTGGGATATACTGTCCTTCGAATGGTTGTCAGTGGTCCTCTGATTCGTTCCTGTTGCTAGATATTCAGATTCTCACCCCGTTGCTGGTAGTGGTTTTTAAATTTGGGTTTTCCAAAATCCGTCTCCGACTGCGCCAGTTACGATAGTGCCTTCGAAGCCCTTGGTTCGGAAAGCACTACTCGTTGTTTGAAACCAATTTTGTGTTGAATAACGCTTTTTCAACGTTCACCTTTTTCGCACAATTAAAGATTTACTTTACTCGATGCTTTTAATGAAAATTGAAAATGCAGGTTACAAGTGACAAAAATGGAATGACCAAAATACATGTCTCAGATAATTTATAACATAAACAAAGAATAAGAACTATTATAGTTCTTTCGGCAATATTCGGTTTACAAGATAAGTCTTGGTGTAGGCTTATTCTGCAAAAGATAAATCGCGGTAGGAGCTTGGTCGGCAATTTCTCTAGTCGTCATGATGTCTAGGCGGCAGGGCCGGACTCAGGAACTGGGTGGCAGGCCGGACTCAGGAACGTAACTCAGGCACGAGTGAAAACGAAAGAGGATCAGATTAGTCTATTTGGAGGAGTGATGTGTCCATTCCTACCAGGATATTGTTTCGATACAACCCTAGGTGAGAATGTATGGAAAAGTAATACGCCAATTTCATGTGAGGAACGACATGCTGCAGGACATACTGAACTGGTGACTAACATGATAAATCAAGAACGTAATGTAGTGGTAGAAAGTGGAGATAATATATTTGCAGTTACATTAGGCAAACGGGGTATATTATGTCAGACAGAGATTTGGCAAACGGAGCACCCTCGTATATTGATTTGGATAGAAGGAGCTGGTAATATGATTCACCCTAATATGAAATTGTTGCCATATAATACTGATATTATGGATTATGTAAATAGTAAATTTTCATATGTTGAACATCGTATAAACGTAATTTAGAAAAGTTGTATTTAGATACAATTCATCGTAGGTATTTGTTACATAGAGAGGTCATTGAGAATAGGTTACTCATTGCACCTCTAGTTCCCACTCTAATTAGTCAAATAATCCAAGAAGAAGGTGGACATGCTGGCCGAGTATTGGGCGAAGTACTGTATATTATCCGATATTTGCCAAAATCGGCTATTATAAGGAGAACGAATAAATGTTACCATGAATTACCTAATATATAATCAATCTAAATTTATGGCTCCGGTTACCCGGATTCTACAGAAATTGATTGTAATGGACTCATTCCTCCTTTGTAGTTCATTGATAATGAATGGATTGGATTGGTTCCTCATCCGACGTTAAAGCGGGGTAGAAATGGTTCCGAAATTGAATTTTTCGCCTATAATGCCAATAGGATCAGCAGGGTTATATACGCAAGATGAAGTTACTAAGTTTCAAAAGATATTCATATTTCGATCTGAGCGACAGGCTGTAGAAAATATTATTGCAAGGAGAGTAGCTGGTTTGGAGACTACAGGACAAGGATTTTCTACCCTCAATATTTTTAATCCTGACGAGATGAAGGAATTGGCGCATTCTACCATGAAGCAATTATGGGGTTGGTTTACTGATATTGGAATATTTATGAGTGGACTTATCGGTTTTTATACAGTTCATAAGACATTAAAATACGCGATCGGAGTGGCGTTAAACGTTTTCCATTTGTATAAGACAGTAGGCATTATGCTACTAGCCAGTTTATGGGACACTCTTACTATGTGGGTGACATATAGACAACATGAATCCGGTAGAACCGATTCGCAAAGTGAAATTAGGAAGGTACAAATAGACACGGAAATAAACAAAACCGTGAAGGACGAACCTCTCTCGACAAAGTTTGTCATTGGACTGAAACTCTTAAACACTAGACCCTGAACTTTAACGTAGGTAGCTGAATAGAAAGATTGGTAAAGGTAGCCTTTATCATCTTGCCAGCGATCATCATTTCGTGAGTGAAAAGTGCGATAAAGCAGATGTGTGGCCTAGAATCAAAACCGGCAATGTCCATTTTTCTGTAAAATGAGTTGCATACATCAAAATTTCCGTAATATTATCTTCTCCTACAATAACCATTGAGTTTGTAATAAAAACGGCAATATCCAATGCAAAATAAGCCTCAAAACTCATGCTCAGAAACAAAACCGGCAATGTCCATACGTCTTTTAGAATCATAAGCGGTAATGTCCATTTCGGCCAATCAGGAATTGGCGTGGAAGTCACGACAGTCATCATAGGATCATGTGCGTTTCATTATTATTTTTAACGAGTCAGTATCGTTGTTGGCTGTTTATTGCTTTATTCTAATAATTATTGTTGTTAGCACCTTGCTAAGGTTTACTAGAATTTAGTAATGGAAGTGCTTGTTGCCCCTGTTGACAGGAAGAAAGCTCGAAAAGTATTGCGTGACCCAACCACTTGGAAATGTAATATTCGCAAGAAAATCAGGTAAATTATCATCTTTTTTATAGGGAAGGTACTTTTTGCATTCAACTGATCATGAAAATGTTCACGATGTTCTGTATTTGAAACGTAAATCATTTATTTTCAGGTACTCTCGAAACAGTTGCCACAATATCCAACTTGTGAGCACAGTACGAAATCCTATCAATGTTCATTGTTAACCATGAGAGAATTAAAACATTTTACGATGCATATTATGCGACAAAAACAAACTTTTGCAAGATTCGTTCATATTGAAGTATTGTTCTGTTGCACATTAAAACGTCGACGTCCAAGGACCGGAAGTCACCAGGCCAAAACAACCAGTGTAAAATGTTATGTGAGGAACTCCCTGAAACAGAACATTCCTGTTTGTCAGTCAGCTTTTGAATATACTGATGATAACGAAGCATCGTTTGTCTCATGTAATGAAGAATTTTGCGACAACTGGTCAAGCACCTGTAGAACAAAGAGGTGGAGACAGAAAGACCCTAAATTCGAAAATAAAAATTGGCTGTTCAAAACTTTATCAATAAGTTCAAAGGCATAGAATCACATTACTGCCGTTCAACTACAAGAAGGCTATACCTTTCCTCGGATTTGTCTATTCAAAAATGTACAAAATGTATGATGAGCAGTCCTCAGCAGAGGAAAGAGTGAAATTATCCTATTTTCGAACAATCTTCAATACCAAGTACAATTTGAGCTTTTCAACACCTCGCACTGATGTCTGCTCCACGTGCCTTCAATATACAGAAAAGATTAAACGTTGTACAGATGAAGAAGAAAAAAAAACTTTATTAACAGAAATAAAAATACACAAACTAAGGGCAGATGCGTTTGTTCGCCTATTAGGGAGGCTAGAGAAGATTTGGTAACCATATCATTCGATTGCCAAAAAACTTAGTCCTTCAAAGTACCAGACCAAAGTGCCTACTATTCACGGCAGTTGTACTTGTACAATTTTACAATAGTACAGGGTTCATCGAAATCAGAAACTTACAAAGAAAATGTTTTCTCATATTACTGGACT
The DNA here is from genome assembly GCA_018342105.1 of Gonioctena quinquepunctata. Lineage (NCBI taxonomy): Eukaryota > Metazoa > Arthropoda > Insecta > Coleoptera > Chrysomelidae > Gonioctena > Gonioctena quinquepunctata. The sequence goes on along the minus strand of JAFIRS010002564.1, from coordinate 55,220 downwards.
GAAAATGAATTTGGAAAAGGCTCAAATGAAATTTCATCATGTGTGTTTGACAGACTAACAAAATAGATTTTGGTACAAATCCGAAAACTGTAAGACTTATGGCAGATGGATGCAGCGGCCAAAACAAAATACCACTTTAATCGGAATGTGTTGCAAATGGCTTCAAGTGAGGCCCCGATGAATGTCCAAAGTTTGGAAGTAATTTTTCCTATGGTAGGCCATTCATTTTGCCAGCCGACAGAGTCTTTGGTAACATTGAGAGGGATATCAAAAGCTAGAAGTAATAACGCAACCTGAAGATTATCTAAAATATTTTCAAAGATTGGAACAGTGGTTCATGTGGGCGAAGGTTGCTCCGTTTACGATTGGAAAGAAAGTGTCAAAAATATTCTCAAACTGCCGGGATCATGGCATTTCCCATTTCAACTTACAAAACGGTTTTATCTTAAGAAGAGCAATAATTCTGGAAATATTCTGGTAAGGGGTGAAGTGCATTATATGAACGACCTTCAAGTTTTTAAAGGAATCGCTAAAAGAGGGAAAGCAATTTCAATGATAATTCCTGATAAAATAAATAGCGATCTTCAGCAGGTCAATAATTTGAAAATTGTTGATGTTAACAATCTACTAACCAAACACTTTGGAAATAACTGGAGAAATCTAGGCGAACTCAAATTTTATGAAGGTATCATCAATACCAATCATCAGGAAAACTCAAAAAATCAAGAAGAGTTGGCAGAACAACAACTTCGAAATGAAGAGGAACCCACCTGCGAATACATTCCGGAAATTCCATCAGTCCTTGTTTAACTATTTTTATTATTACCTTTCAGTTATTTTTCTTTATCAAGGAGTCTCTTTTCATTTGAATAAAGTACCAAGTCAATAATTACTACGTGTTGTTTTCTTGATTTATATATAGGTCAGTTTAATTTATTTCAGTAACAAAACCGGCTAAGTCACCCTCTCAGAAACAAAACCGGCAATATCCATATTTATTTATTAGATTCTGCGAATACCCTAAAAAATTTAAGCAAAATTGTTATTATTTATTGTTTATAATAATATTCACTTCAAATTAATACAAACTCCCTTTCGTTACTATATATAATAAACTCAGAGCAGTTTTTCGCTCATTTCTCAAAACTATGAAAGTGGGACATTGCCGGTTTTGATTCTAGGCCACTCAGATATGTTAACGGGCCGAATCGAACTAATATGTAATATGTAGTTGTTTACTTAGGATTAATAAGCATGCCTCGAGATTGAACAGGACTGTAATAAGGTTTGGGCTTGAAATATTGGACAGTGGTAAAATTTTGAAGTTTAGATATATAATTGGGGAATATGGTACCTATTGAATCCAGATAATTAATTGGAAAAAGTAAAGGCATGTGTAGCCAATACTTTTTCAAAGGGGAAGCTTTGTAATACTTAGCAAAGTGTTATGTATATAGAAAAATTAGATGGCTTTTAGAATAGTTTGATTTGAAATAATAATTGTTAATTTTATAATGCTATTTAGAAATTTTTGGTTTAAGGAAATAAACTTAATTTTATGGGTAATTGTATAAATAATAACACCTTGTATGTGTTTGTGGATTCTTGAAGAAAATGGCTTCAATATGGATTCATTTGAAATAATATTCATAAAATTGTAAGTGAAATATTTCTCTACATGGTTACTGGAAGTCAACCATCAATCTTCAATAGGAGATTGAAAAATAATCAATTATCGGTTTAGAGTTTAATCGTTTATTTAAGTTCGGAAGTTTGTTTATATTTCTTCACACAGTTAAGTGTTATGGTCTAATTGCCGTTGTGCTGAAATAACAAGAATTATTCGTGGAAAAGATTCATCTGGAAAAATCACACCATAATTAGTAGCCAATAGGATTTGAATATGCAAAAGTAACACTTAATTGAAAAGACCAATCAAGGATTAGAAACGCGACTACGCATAAAATATTCTAATTTGAATCGCAAAAATGTGATGAACGAGAACGATTCCTCGGCGGGCTTTTGTGACGACAAGTTGATCTTTGAAATGACGGATTGATTTCGGGCGAGTGTTGTCGCGAAATAATAGAATTTTGTTTCGCGTAATTTTCCAAGGGGAAAATAGAAAGTTTCTCCGTTGAAAAATAATAAGAACTATAGAGCGAGTTAAAATCCAATAGTGACCTGTTTGGAGAGGGCACAAGATATTCATCGTTGGATGGAATGCTTGGTAAGAATACATGTTGGGCATTTGGTTGCTAACCTAACATATTAGATGGTTTGAAGAGTGGTGGTTTCGATTCTTCCCTTTTTGCTTGTGTATTTTTCGTGTGTAGGTTGTAAAACATATGAGGGTGATTTGGTATGGGAGAATTTGTATAGCCTCTAGTAAAGCTATATGGGGATCTATTCCACACATTTCAGGTGTTGGGCCCATGAACATCAAATATAATGTTTAAAAATTCTTATAAATAGAATTTGATAAGTATTGAATGAATGTGGTTTTTTGTGGAGGAACAACGTTTCTTGACATGATTTTTGGGTAACCTTCCACAGTCTGAAAATGAAAATATAATCAGGAAAATCTATACAAGTGTAGAAAGGGCAAACTGATTAGTTCACCCCGATAAGTTATTGCCTTCACCAAATTATATTTCCTATGGAAAAATGATTCAATTTGTCAATAACTTGCCGTTTTCTGGATTTGCCTACCAAAAAAATTTTGGAAACAGCTCATTTTCATTACTCTAAACATGTAGCAAACTACGGGTGTTACATTTAAACCAATTGCCGCTAGACAATAAGTATTTTTTGATAATATTGTTAATTTACCTAATAAAGAATGTTACGCGTTACTTTATGAGCACACACAAAACTATTGTATTTTGTCCACCCTGTACCAATTGGAATCAACATGTGATACATTTTTGGAATCAGCTCAGCTAGAGTAATCCGAAAATTGAGACAAAATGGGGGTGTTCCATTTAAAAAAAATGACGGTGACGTCATTACTCGAACGTAATTCACCCTGTATATTAGATTATTATTTTAAAATACGGTAAATTAACATCAAAAATCGACGTGTTTCAGGATTATTTCTTAAAATGACCTGTTTAGCTAAAAATGAATTTGTTCCATACTTTACGGACACAGTGTATATATATATATATATATATATATATATATATATATATATATATATATATATATATATATATATATATATATATTGGAAATAAGGGCAGGTCCTTCCCAAGGTGGACATCAGAGAAAGATATGGTCAGTAAGTATGAATATTTCTTTCCCCTGGTATTGAAAAAATGGCAAAACAGAAAACTGTCGATAGTGAGGTTCCGTTATAAATGGTGATATCAGCGGGACATTTTTTTTTTATGAAGTTAATTTTTATTCATTTTTACTGAAAAAATAAAAATACGATCAAAGTAGCTAGTATTACAGGGGTGACAGCGTCGAGAATTGTTATGAAAAGATAAATTTCTCCTTGTCAGGTAAATTATAATTTTGTTTTCTATATAAAACAAAGAAATGGTCCCAAAGTCCATTTCTCCCTGTTACAATGCAAACATTTTCCAGTATCGCATAACAACGAAATTTGAGAAGCAAAATTCTCACAAACTTCGAGGGGTGATTCTTTGAAATATTTCAGGACGAAAAGTTCATATAAATATATGTCGCAAAAATGGCTTGGTTTTCAAGATATCAAAAATGTATTATGTATGTAAAACAAGTTTGAGTCACATGGTACTCCTCTTTGGTGGAGTACCATGTGACTCATTTACATTTTTAGATGTCTTGAAAAATGAAATAAACATTTCCGAAAGCTCGACCATATAACAAAGAGTATTCTTTAACCCCGACCAGCTATTTGACTGCATCTTCAAGATAATTTCGTAGATTATTTATATATATCATATATATATATATATATATATATATATATATATATATATAATTTTGTCTGCCCCTCCATTAATCCAGGCAAAATTAGTCCAGGAGGTGATCAAGCTCCTGGACTGATTTTCAGATCGTGGTTCATGTCATCTTCTGACATGACATTTGTCAAGACGATAAGCGGGATTCATAGACCTTTTCATTTAACAGCGATAGCATTTGTTCTTATTTTTGCGGCACCAACGACATGGAAGTAGGTATTCCAAAATGTTTAGGGTACATATTCAAAACTAAACTCGTGGGCAGAAGACGTTTGAATAAATTCAAATGAAATTTTCGTCTACGGCAGAAATCGTCTTCAAATTAAGGAGTTTCATCGTTCCGCCGTACGTACCGCCCCTTTGTTAGATTGAGGTTATTAAACATAACAAATCTTAAATTCAAACCAAAGCATACATCTCTATGGATTGATATCGAAGCACATGTATTTTTCAGAATTAACCTGTTAATATCAGGTTATCCTCCAGATCTAGCTGTTAATTTCATAATGATATGATAACAACACAGAAGTTCTTTCAAGTCTTTCAACAAAAAATACTAACAAACCAAACTTAACAATACTAAATAAAAAATGCAAATTCGACAAAAATAATTTAACAATGGAAATCATTCAACCCATGATGATACAAAGAGGTTTGTTAAAAATTGAAATTCCCAGAAAACACGTTGATGAAATAGTTAATCTTCTGGTCAATGTTACTTTTTAGTTGTCAATTTATTTATCTACCATACATAAATCAATTATTGTTAAACCCACAGGTTGAAGAACTGTCAATGGCCATTTGATGTATTTAATTTCATGCCAATAAAGATATTTTATCATAAATATCAGTTATAATTGAAGACAAATGAATAACTTATTGACATAAACTTCCAATGATCATTGTTTCTGTTCTCCTATGCTCATGGCGGAGAAAAAACAATACAGCAAAAATAAAGTAATGTAACTGAAAAACACAGCCAGATTTTTTGTGCACAGACACTAGGCTTGTTTTGGTTTGCAGCAGGGGCGGTCCTTGAGCTGTTCAAAGTAGTTACACAGTCGTTTATTGAAATAAAATATTTCACGCTACGTTTGTCCTACTCTTTAGAACCTATTGGGAATCGTCCTGACTTCGAACCAAAACAAACCTTGTATATTTCTCCTGTTGCCTCCTGTGATATTTATAACAAATTTTGGATCTCTGTTGAATTACTTGACTTTCTTCAGATTTACCTTCGATGGATACTTCTACAGTTGGATCTTTGTTCTGTGTTTCATGGAAAGCATCTAATTGAATAACAGGATACATCATGAAATAAACCAGGTTGAGTTTTTCTTAGCAAATGTCTTCACTCAAAAGGTTTCAGAACTCTGTATGCAGTCTGTAGTATAACTTTTGGAATGCTTGCTGAAGAAATAATCATATAAAAAAGGAAAATTGTCATATTTATCTTTTTTATTTTTAAGTAATATAATCGTAAAACTTGGCTAGTTGTATATAAAATTCAATGAAAACAAGATATTCATAAGCGTTTCCCCAAGTTAATTTGAAAACAAGATCAATGACCACGAAATCTGCACTTTTTTAATTATTGCAATGAAAAGTTTGTTATTGGTATTCAGGCTATGCTCATAATTCTAATCAAATCTGAACTTTTCGAATTTTTGACTTCCTGATGAATAATATCCAGGGCCAAACGTTTAGTAACAATCAGTTTGTGTGTTGATTACTCCATAGTGAGCTAACTAGAGCAACTCTACTTCCAGCAAAAAAAAATTGATTCCGAAAATACCAGCCCACTCTCAATAAGAAAATTACGAGAAATTATAGAAATCAAGAGAGATAAATTCAACATCAACGAACGAAAATATATTGACAAAGTTCACTAGTCATTTTGAACATTCAATAACTCTAACTGATGTACTTAATATCCCTCGAAATTATTGATATATTTTTCTTATCTGAGTTTATGTTACAAAATGTTTTGATCCTTTTCCACGATTATCGTTAAATAAAATACCCGAAATGTTGGGTTGAATTATAATATTTCCGCTCTTATTCTGACCCTCCTTTCACGAATACTTGAACTTGATATTTGGAAAGTGTCTTATGAACTGTATTCCAAACATGTTCTATGATTGTACAAGTAAAATATACCATATAGAAAATATGAGTCAATTTTGTTGAAATTGTGTGTATATGCTCTATATATAGAAGATTAATTTTTCCAATAGTCTGAAATTTCAAGTTATCAATAGACTGCATAAAAGTCAACATACAATAACTGTAGCATGCGCATATACTCATATCATCAAGATAAAAACAGCTCATGTGTAAATTTGACAAATATTGATTGGATCAGGGACCCCAGAAACTTCATTTTAATGAAAGAATGTGTTTTTGACTATGTTCTGTTAGGTTTTTTTTTTTTTCAGATATTGGACCAGAAATATTATCTGTGTGCCTCTAGTGACTCAACTGAAAGTTGCATGGAAACCACTCAGGATTGATTATGATCATGATCTGTCATGATGGATCACAATCGATCTGGACTGACTACGTCTGATCTGTCAGCTACTGAATCAGAGGTCGTCCCCAGATATCTTCAAAATTAGCTCTTAGAGGGAGAATCTTCCCAGCAACAATACAAATATCCCCAGAATAACGATAACTATTAAAATTTTAGAATACCTTTTCCTAGCAGGCTCCACAGATTCCTCTGGCAGAATGGCACCAAATTGTGACAAATCGAATGAACTACAAAAAAAAATTATTACTATCTCTATAATAAGTAACAAGCTATACAGCATGATAAGCATGTGAGTAGTATATCTCTCTGCATAGAAAATTCCCTATATTTATAAATTGAAGATTCATATATGAGGATGACATTGAGTACTGGATGACAATTATATATATATATATATATATATATATATATATATAATATATATATATATATATATATATATATATATATATATATATATATATATATATATATATATATTCAGAGATATTTAAAATTAATTTAGGCAGCTCAAGAACATCCATAGAGTCCCCATGAAATTTGTATGAACAGAAAATAGTGTTCCAAAACTAATCTAATGTTGGTACAATTTTATTCAAATCAAAATATAAATGGGAATAAAATATGATCATAAGCGACAGAAACAGAATCGTAACCGACAAGATTCTGGCATTTACGATCATCTGTCAGTAGCATATTGTCGTAAATGTCCAAACACCCCGTAGAGTACATAATTTAATTTCATTTTTGAACTGGTCAAGGTAATGTTATTTTTCGGAACATGCCTTGTTTTATTGTGTCAAAGTTTCAATGTAAAAAACACTAAATACCGATTTATAAAAAAAGGTTCTGATGGTTTAATCGGGGAGTTAGTTTTCAGTCGTGCCATAATAAAAGAGATTCATTCACTTGATAATTGTTCTTGTTCCTATTTAAATAAATGTTGTTTTTCTATTTTTCTACAAAAGCTAGCCGTGAACAACCCCAATTCACAACAATATTCCTGTTTACAATACAATATAGCAATTATTGGTATTTTGTTGGAACCAAACTTGCACACAATAATTATTTCAAGCACTTATGTCCAAATGAGCATAAATAATATGTTGAATCACGTGTAGATTATCATAACTAACAATTTGGTAGAAAAATCCAATTTTTAACAACTTTGTTGCTTATAATGTTTTGTCAAAAACCCATCGATATGTTATATTGACAGTTTCTCATTAATATAAATAAAATACTACCTACTGAACCAAATGAAAAGAAACTCACATTTTTGGAGGTGTTCTAACTGGAGGCTTTCGATGAATGATGGGCACCAAACTTCAAATATCTTTTACCACCAGGTTTCGTAATAAAGTCTTCTTCGGTGAAATGATCTGAGCAAACAAATTTACCAATGGTATCTACACCCTCCAACTCCAGAAAAGATGACCACTGAGTTCTCCTAAATTCTGCAGGAAATCTATTACTTAAATGGTTTTAAAATTTCCAATAAATATAAAGAATCCAATTTTCCCCACTTTGAAATGATTGTGTATATTATTATTACAGCTTAGTGGTGTGTTATAATTCCATTGAAATTAATATTCGTCAACATGTCGTTGATTATAGGAATCTTGCACAATTGATGGGATGAACTCGATTTGAAACATATAAGTAGGCAACCATCATAAAAAAGGCCAAGAAAATAGTTGATAATATTTACAGAATTATTTTTTAAACAAATTAAGAGGAGTAGATTATTTTATGGAGCTCCAGCTATCGTTTCCCAATCACTCTGAATCACGACTCAAACACTTCTAGATTACTACTTGCATCATAACCTTAAAAAGGCGAGAAAGAATGAATAGCAATTGGATTTGAATGAAACTTTAGAGAGTTCAACTCGATTAATGGTCACTTAGTTTATCAAAATTGTAGTGGAAATCAACAGCAAAACTTACCGGTGGAAAGATCTCGGGTGGTTCTCGATGAATTTCTCTTCATAGATATGCACTTTCGAACCATGATTATTATAAACACAACCACAAAAACCGTTTTTGAACTGAACGGGAGGTTAATCAACAGAACGGGAAGTAAAAAAAGTAGTTTAGAGTTCAAATCGACACTTGAAAAATTCCTAAAGTCATTACCGACCCAAACGAACGACACTGAATGTTCCAAAAATTTTATGACAAGTGACATTTATTCTCATAATTTGATTCGACGAAAAATGTTTGAATCCCCTCCAGGAAAAAACGTTGGTTCCGCATGCGCACAGCTAAAATTCTTGAATGAAAAGGTCTATTGAACAATTAGTTAAATTACCTTTGGTAGCTAGAAATGCCGGAAATTGATCTTATCTGTCTCTCTGAGACCGGGAGATGTTCGTTGGTTCTGTCATCGTTTTCTTTTATTTTTGCCGAAACTACCCAGCAACCTATATAGCATAGTTCTGTTTTTCTCTCTCTGGCCAAGTAACTATTTTTCATCACTCAAATTCGACTTTGAAATTTAACTCTCATCGCGCCCAAAGAAGTTTCACCCCAAAAAAAACCCTCTGATGCGTGGAAATAATAAAGTGGCAGTAATTGGAAACACAATCATATTCAATGGCTCACTTGATAGTTTTTCAAGACACAGTATTATTTCTTTGTTTTTTTGCGCTCGATTTTCTGTGAATAGTTGAGGTGGATATAATTTTGCAATGAAAATTATAAAAACAATCAAGGATCAGTTGTAAAGTTCCATCAAGACATAAAAAAATTCCTCAATTGAGTTTACAAAACAAACAAAATTCGATAATTCCAAAGTTAATTTTGTCAGTCACTGGTGCCCTAAATGAAAAATAAATATACTAGGAAATAGGGAGGGCATAGGGCCATCCCATCTTTTCCTCTTGCGTGTCTGAAAATTGTTGATTGTTTTCAGGCTCAATTTTTTTTTAATTGATTCAAGATGTCAATGAATGCCTTTGTAAATCAGAGTTAGTTTATGCATCCCACATCTTCCGACGACATTCCCATGTTTCATCCAGTATTTTGAATAGAATGTCTAGAATGTATTTGAACTAGCGGTAACAAGATCGAATATAGATAATGCCAACAGATATTCATTATTCGACGAATCACTGATCCATTTTCTGCATAAACCTTCACGTTTCAACAGTTGAATATTTTATATCATTCCCTGGAATATTTTATCTTCATTGTTCATCATAGTTGATTTATCCCTTCATTTTTGTTGTTTTTGTGAAAGCCACCATTTCATTCATTTTATGAATTATCATGATTTGCGAAGTATAACATAAAACATACTCAAATATATGGTTGATAATTGATAAAGCGCGTTTTCCCCACAAAAATATGATATGCAAATAATAAATCTCTTGTAGGTATGCTATCGAACGAGGGACGCAGAAAAAACAGTTGAAATCCAACCAATTTATTGATCTACCGATTTGGTTTTTCCATAAAACCCCTCTGGAGAAAGATACGCTTTGGCGAGTACAGATTGCTTACTAGATGACTAGATGCCTCCCCTGTCCACCACATGGAAGTCACTTTTATTTCTAGTAACACCACTACTCAAATTCAGTAAATTCAATACATTTGGTAAAATATTTTTGGTTTGTGCAAAAGAAATCCAGTTGATCATTCCATCAAAATTTCCAAGTAATTCTTCACCCCTTAATTTCGAGAATATTTTCAATTGATCCATAGTAAATGTTTATATTTAAAATAATTAATAATTTTGATTTCCGCATCAAGAGATGTTTGGAATATCCATGTACGCTTCTTCAGAAATCGTTTAGAACCCTCTAATATTTCGAAGGTGAAAAGCATTTTTTTTCAACACGTGCCCCGCATGATTCCAAAATCTAGGTCAAAGCCAAGGTTTTCAATTTCTCAGTATCTAGTAACAAATTTTATTTCAAGTGCCCTCTATTACAGTCTCCACATTTAGAAATTTCATTGTGAGCCATTCATCTATTATAGAATAACTTACATTATGTGAATTGACGTGACTCGAGACTTGTGGACTAGCGATGGTCTCCATTTGTGTCAAACCGATAGGACGTAAGGTTGATAGACCAAGAGCCAGCAAAAAAAACACGTTTGATTAGCTCAAAGTTAAAACTTTTTGAGAAGTAAGCCAGTGTAACAGGGCAGCGCAAGTATGGTGGCCAGGAGGTGTCGGCGTTGCGCTGCGCAATTTTTTTAATGCACCAAAAAAGCTATGCCAATGGGGAATGAGCTCAAAGCTAATTCTTGTTTTATATTATACATAAGATAGCCAAAGTATGAAGGAGTTGTATACCATACCGATGCAGCGTCTCAAACTGTCCGCCATATTCAATTAAACGTGTCAGTTTTTTATGCTCTCTTGAAATACGAGCTCAAAGCAAATTTTTTCACCCAATGATAGGAAAAAATGTCTGATCACCGATAATGACCATGCCATAATGTTTCGGTGTCCTTGAGTACCCATCACCATACTGATTCAAAAATGGCAAATTTTCCACTAGTCCATGTATCATAGACAAAAGTATGGCGGTCCGTTTTTATGACCCCCGTGGTCCTTTTTTATGAATAGAAGCAATGCCATACTGATAGGTCTTTAAATGGCCGCCATACTAAAAAACTATTTTTTTTTTCAAAATATTCATAATATTATTAATAAGTTTCGGAAAATAATTCTCTAGTATTTACGTTGATGAAAAAGTGATAGGAAATTACATTCGCAACGTTTTATGAAAAATTAGGACCTATATAGTTCATTAAAATAAAATAAATTCCCCACTACTCAGCCGCTTTCAAGCTCTCGCCCATTTTCGGTCATGTTTGCAAGTATTTCTCACCTATTTCGCAGCATTTAGACGCAAAATGAGAATAGAGTTTCGTAGTACTATACTTCTACTCTCAAAAATTGAAATCGGACCACCTATGGAGCATCGAGGTCTGCTGCAATAAAGTGCGTTAAAAAATTCAAATTGTAATTATGCCAAAACTAATGATCCAACAGCGCCTCAATTTCTCACACACTACTATGTCGTGGAAAGTCTGCACTGCATCTCAAAAAGTGGCGGAGTAATGAATTTTTTTTAAAACGCTGATTTTTTCTGGGTTTTTAAGTTTTTCTCCGTTACTAATAATCCTATCGAGTCGTTTTATTTGCATTTTGATTCTCTATAACTTGTCCATTGAACGCATTTAGATCGCTTCATTAGTTTTCATTTTACAAGTAAAAAAATTTTTTTGCATTTAAATGTTCATAACAAATTAAGCAATGACACTTGCGAGTAGGAAACATAATAAGATATAACTACGTCTTTCGTATGATCGCACAGTCGGTTTCCTGGTAGTATTTTTGTCACAGAATCACTAGAGCAGAAAATCTCTATTGATTGCCCTAGTAAGTCATGTTATTGTTTTGAGTGTTTTGATTCCGAACTTTTTTTATTATTTCATCCCCTTCACTACTTGTAATTACTTAAACTATTGAGTTTTGGTATTCACTGTACACTTTTGAATATTACTGACCTTTGATTTGATAAGATTTTTGCATTAAAATGTATCGCAATCAAATAAATCTTGATTTTTCTCTGGAAAATACCATAACAATGCATTTTAAATCATTCAACTTTGTCCTCTAGCGGCTCTCCTAATCATACGATCCTCTTATAACTTGTCAAAATTGTGTAGGCTCTTAAACCAAACAAAATATCAAATATTTATAAAAATTTGCTGAAAGCCATTTTTATAGGGTTTTGTGCACTGTCCTTGGGTTATATCATTTTATTAATATTTTCACTGGAAAATTTTTCCATTAATATTTTCAGTTGTAATTTTTTCGAATAATATTTTCACATTTGTTATCTGCTTGCAGATATTTTGATTGTGTTTGTTTTTTATAAGGAAATAATTCGATAAGTTGATTTACTCTATTAATTCATTCTGCCTTTCCATACAAGCTAGGTAAAAATTCAATTATTAGTATATTTTCATTATCTCTTGGCCTCTGTCTTTTGCAAGCTCGGCACCCAACAATGGAAAAAGTCAAGTTAATTAATGTATATTTTGTTTAGTGGCCTAATCTGAAAGAACTATTGAAGGTCATTAGTTGAACCTTACTCACAACCTTACCGAATCAAACTGAGCAGCCTATCGGCAAAGTGATTTCACTTCTTATGTTTTTTTAATAAAATTTTTTCAAATTTACGATCAAAAGAATAAAGGGGTTACAAGTACACATGCCACACACATACCCTGGATTTACATTGTCGAAACGGTTGGATCTAACAATCTCTGAACAACGAACTTTCACCGAACAAAACACCAGAGGTTTATGTCACGTCTATAAGTACTTTCAGGAAGATCTCATCAAATGATAATACTTCTTGAATATTTTTTCTAATATAATACTTTTAGGAATATTCATTTCATAATTTTATTGCTGATAGAAGAAAACAAAAATCTTACCTGTATCTTCCATAGTCCAATCCAAAATTCAATTTCTAAACCGTTGCTTGCAGAATGGGAAACTAGTAAAGCAGTCCAAAGAACTCCACACTGCTCGGTTCTGAATAGCCTGTTTATTTTAAGTGACACTTTAGTCAATACAAGTTATTAAGAAAGTTGCTTGAATTATGCTTTACTGATGAGCTCGATTCCTGACATTCCTGAAGAAATTAAACTATACAGTAAATTTTGGATATTACTGAGACACGTGCTCTCGCCTCTGATAGTTTGAAATAAAACAGCTTTTCACAATGCAATATTTATTGAGGTAAGTGATATAACGGGTCGATATAATTCTGGAGCTATTTGTGCATGAAATCTAGCTCAGCTATAAGTACCTAATAACCATAAACTATAACAATTATATCGAGTGAATCCAAAAAGAGCTAGTTTTTATTGTTTGCTGCTACCGTAGAATGTAACAAGAGTGTAAAGAGATTTGGCAACCTGAAACAAATGGAAAATGGGTGTTATTATCCTCCAAATAGTATAGGTATTTTACTTTCCATAGGTGAATTTGTGTATCTCAAGAATTGGAAATATTAGGAGCTAACTAAATGGAGTTATGGCCAATAAAATCTAGTTTTGCATATTGGCTATAGCACGCAAAAATGGTGATACAACTTGTATGCAAATTTACTACACCAATTTCAAAATGAAGGTATCATCGATGCTCGAGTATGCGTTTGGTATTTTCAATCAAATTTGGAGCGATTACTATTTTTGGTATCATTCACATAGTTTTATTTTGTCTCAATATGAGCTACCGTTAGAGAAATCATGATCTTGTGTGCATTCATCATGTATTACAGTAATTTTTATAGACAATGAAGGAACGTTGGAAAAACTTCAGAATCATGAATGATATGGAATATCAAATCACCATATCTGATAATACACTTTCACGGATTAATTCGTCAGAGAACAAGAAGATGTGAGATAATTTTGGAAAGTATAACTATATTAGTTTTAACAAGAAGTTAATTGAAATATTACTTTTCATCCATCATTGTATGAAGAATTTGTTCCGAAGATTTTTCACAGGAGCTTATAGTCCAAATCTATTCAAAATTCCAGTATGTCAAATAAATGATAATGAGGATTTGATCCCGAATGTAAAAAATACGTCTTACGTATATTTGTATACATTCCACCTTTTTTGTACATGAGTTCGATAATCACTTAAAAATATAGAGATGAACTGACAAAAAAAATTGGCATAGTCCGTAAAATAAAGGCGTGGAGCAATAAATACTCATTTAGTATGCAAAATCCAAAGATTATGGGTTTTTCCTAGCAGCTCGTACTTATACCTACCTGGATTTAAAACGATAAGCGGTTTTATTACTCCATGCCTTTATTTTACGGACTATACTTTCAAATTATGTCCATGACTACCTTGTTCATCAATAAATTAACCAGGATGATGGGCGAACAAAAATCATGAGAATATCATATGTTCAAAATAAAGGTAAATATAAAAATAACTGATAATTATACAGAAATAATATTGAAAAATAGCGTCAACAAAAAATTATACAAATATTTTTATAATGAAGATTGGAATAACTCTCACTCACTATGAACTTCTGAGTGTGCAAGAAGAATGACTCCAGAAAAAGGTTTTAATAGTTATTTATTTACCAAGAGTATAGAGTAGATGTTTATGCCCTGAAGGCGACGATCTTATAAACATGAGGGCCTCTGGTCCGAGGGTTTTGTGAGACAATATGTTTCTACGGTCACGTGGTTGTTCAGAAAAAAGACTTTTTCTGACCTATAGATAAGGTCGCTGTACTGTACTGCCAGTTGGAAAAACACATTTGAAAAACTCCCGTTCATCATTGCGAAATATCTGGGATTGACCGATCCTGAGAAGTAGATTTGGATACTTACCGTCTGCGTCGAACATCGGCAACTCCTCTGGCAGAGGCTGGAGCTAGTATGACCACGTTGAAGCGCTATGGTGGATGGAAGAGTACGTCGGTTGCTGAAGGATATTTAGAGGATAGTATATGTTAAAAAAATAGGTTTCGAGGATGCTGGTAGGCATACCTTCTGGATCTGGCTTTTTCTTACTTGATACCCAGACAATGAAACATGGATCAACCTTTACTGCAGACAATCTAACTATCACCGGATCCTTCCAGAATTGCCAGTTTTATGTGAATTCGACTAAATAATGTTCAGTTTATATTTACATAATACTTTTTAATTTCATATTTTGTAATTTCATTAATAAAGCTTATTAATGAGTTAATCAAAAAATGTCTTTCATGTCTTTATGCCCGCGCGGGCATAAAGTATAGTGTTTTGTAGTTGGTAACTGACTATATATCATGAAGGGATTGTCTATTGAGGACAAAACAGGAAACTTCCTAATTATCAGACCACGTTTCATTTAATTAGCGCATAAACTTCATCAGGGCCTATAAAAGCGAAATATGTATAAAAACCAAAACAGAGATTTTTTTGGGAGTGAGAAACTTAATTATATAACGTTTTGTTACTATATAGTTGAACAATGGTAAAAAACTGATTATCCATAACAGAACAGGTAGAATAACATTACGATATTAAAATACTAAAAATATTTATATGTTAAAACGTGCCTAATAGCAATAGTATTAAATTCATGTCATATTTGGTAGAAAAAAAGGAAGGGTGCGGACGAAATGAAAAGCAACGAAAAGTTTAAAAGGTAGTAAAAACCTAAGTACTTAATAAAAAATTGTAACATGTACAACATACCTCAACTAGGATCGCATCTGAGAATGATGCAAATACATTAAATGTATGTGTAAAAAATTACATGTACCTACAACACATGAATTGTGGTAGAAGTTTTCGTAAACAATTTCTTTGGGGCATTCGGTAGTCTTGTGATAGTGAGGCCAAACTATGATACTGGCACCAAGTCTGTCATCTAGTTCAGTATTAGACGATAGAAATAAAATTCATATGTCCATCATCTACACCCCGAAAGACAAAATCCCAAGTAGAAATATATATATATATATATATATATATATATATATATATATATATATATATATATATATATATATATATATATATATATATATATATATATATATATATATATATATATATATATATATATATATATATATATATATATATATATATATATATATATATACAGGATGTAATATAACCTCTTGCACAACCGCTTACAGTTAATAGTCCAATTTTCAGAAGCTTTTATTTAACTTGCTTCATTCGTATGTTATTCTTTCCGGTTCAAAATTTATAATCAATTTTTGGAGCACTTGCCGACATCCGATTGAGCTGAAATTTGGCAGGTGTCATAATTCCCGTGACAATGAATTATGAAATTTCTGTTAGAGGAAAAAACGAAATGGCGGATCCTAGATGGCGGACGGGTTTTGTGATTATAGTACGATTCGATTCAAAATAGGTATGTGGGTTCAGGGACAGACATTAATTTTTTGGCAAAATTCAAAAATTCAAGATGGCAGCTCCAAAATAGTGGACAAGTTTTGTGATTATGGTCCGATTCGATTAAAAATTGGTATGTGGGGGTTTGGGGGTTGGAGATTATGCATTTTACGTCAAAATTTATAAATTCAAGCTGGCAGCTCCAAAATGGCGAAGGAGTTTTGTAATTGTGGTCCGATTCCATTCAAAATTTGTATGTGGTGGTTTTCGGAGTCAGAGATTATGAATTTTTTTAAAAAATTCATTAAATAAAAATTGCGGTCATGGAATTTTTGTTGGAGAAAAAACAAAATGGCGCTCCAAGATGGCGAACGAGATTTAGGTTTATGGTCTGATTCGATTCAAAATTGGTATGTGGGGGTTTTCAGAGTCGAAGATTATGAATTTTTCTTCAAAATTCATAAAATTGGAATGGCGGCTCCAAGATGGCCAATGATCTCTGTGTTTATGGTCCGATTCTATTCAAAATTGGTATGTGGGGGTTTTCGGAGTCGGAGACTATGCATTTTCCATTAAAATTCCCAAATTCAGGATGGCGGACATGTTTTCTAATTATGGCCCGATTCGATTCAAAATTGGTATGTCGGGATTTTTGGGAGATTATGAATTTAATCGAATATTATTGATTTTTATTAAAAATTCATAAATTGGAGATCACAACTCCAAGATGGCGAATGAGTTAATCTTCAGATGGTCTCCTCATTGAAGGACTAGATAGATCAGAAAAAACAGGCCTCATAATAACGATGCTTTAACAAAAATGCATAGACTAAGGCGCACTTAAGTACTGAGAAGAACAAAATAAAATAATTATTAAAAAACCTTTTTAAAGACAAGCTTTCATTCCAATTCAATAAAAAGTAAAAAATAATTGCTTTGGATGTGTGTAGGGTTATAGATTCAAAAGCTTGTCGCGCGAAGTTTTCAGTTCGAATACAAAAGCGACAAACTTTTGAATCTATAACACATCCAAAGCAATTATTTTTTACTTATTTAAATAAAAACTTATCTTTAAAAAGGTTTTTTATTAATTATTTTATACTATTTGGATTCTAGGGAGTACAATCACATAGTTTCGAGACGAGAAATTGGTAGATTTAATTTTTCAGAAGCATTTTTATATTTGCGTTGCACCCACTTCAACCAATCTGATGGACATGAATGATGAGTGAAAAATATTAAATGACAGTGTTTTCCGCCCAGTTTAGTACCTATGGCGGTTTGATATTTCCGAAACCACTAATTGTACAAAATTGACATTTTTTTATCCATTGATGGTTTCGATTCAAAAATTGGATGGATAACAATCCTAATACACTAATTATTTGTCGAAAAAGTATGAGGAAATTGGGGTATATCGCTCATTAAGTGTGCTGTGGATACAAAATTGAATGAAACTAAATTGAAAAATAATAATTTTTACATAACATTTTCATAATGCATTTCATAACTACCCATAATACTAGGTTAAATGTTCGAAGTGCATTCCGCCAACTTCCTGACATTTTCTGGCTTTATCACTTGTGTTTTGCATCTCATTTCGCAACATAGCGGGATTTATGGTAGCAAACACTTCACGAATGCGATTTTGTAAAATTTCAATTGTTTGACGAGGTGTATGAAACACTCGTCCTTTCACATAATCCCACACAAAAAGTCTAAAATATTGAGTAAAGGTGGTCAGGCAGGCCAACGTACATGACCATTCGATGCAATTACTCGCTCATTGAACTGGTTCATCAAATAGTTCATGGTATTATGAACCGGAGCCCCATCTTGTTGAAAATACATCAATTCAGAAACAGCAACTGGTAATTCCATTAACAATTCTTCAATATAATTCTGGAGAAATTCTGAATATCTTACCCATGTCAACTGTCCTTGGAATAAAATTGGTCCAATGATTTTACTTCCGATCACACCAGCCCATACGTTGCTAGACATGAGATCAGACTACATCGCGAAACGATTCTCATTTGAGAAGTCATACAGGGTATCTATACCAGACAGAACTGTATGGAACCACACAGAACTCAACACCATTCTATAGGGCATGATCTGGTACACAGACGGATCAAAGATGGAGAATAGTGCACGAGCAGGAGTGTATTCTAGTAACCCAAGAACCGAGTGTAGCTACTCACTGGGTACTCACACCTCTGTATTCCAAGCAGAGGTCTACGCAATCCTTAAATGTGTGAAGGAAAACATTAGGAGAGCACTAGTAGAGGAACAGACCCACATTCTCTCACTGAAGGCTCTAAGTAGCCAGGAAGCCAACTGATATGGGTCTGCAAAGAGGAACTGACAATTCTATCAGAAAAAAACTGCGACAAGCTGATTTGGGTGCCAGGACACCAGGGATTTGCAGGGAATGAAAGAGCCGACGAACTCGCTAGAAGAGGATCGGAAACCAAACCAGGTCCAGGACAGTCCCTCGGAGTACCGAAGCGCACGGCCCGAGCGTCTGTAGAAAACTGGATCCAGGAAAAACACAAACAACACTGGAATGACATCCTAGGAAACAGACACGGGAAAGAGTACATCAAAGGTCCGTGCCGGAAAAACACAGCAGACCTGCTAACTCTAAACATGGAACAACTAAAAATAATTACGGGGCTAATGACTGGACATGCGCCAGTAGAAGAGCACCTTGATAAAATGGGACTAATCAATGGCAACCCAACATGCAGATTATGCAGCAAGGAACCAGAAATAGTAATACACATACTCTGCAACTGCGGGACTTTGGACCGCAGAAGACAGTCAGTTTTCGGGCAACCAATTGGTGAATCGAAACTGTTTAGCACACATCCAGCAAAAGACATGTACAAACTTGTGCAGGGCACGAAATTACCGGAATGGGTGCTGTAGAAGGGAACAACAGGCAAGATACAATGGGCCAAAGGGCCCAGGTGTCGTCGGAGGCTTCAACCTACCGGGTGGACTTTTTAGTGGGTAACCAGAGAAAAGGGGACATATGAACTCGAAAACTTAAAGTGCGAGTCCCACACCACCGTAAGGTATAGTCCATGAAGGATTTTAAATAATTCGAGACAACGAAGACATCCGAAGAGCAACAACAAGGTACAGTGATTTACCTTCCATACACCTTTTTAGAAGGTCAGAAGGATCGGAAACAAGTTCAACATCGAGAACTGCTTCCAATCCGGCAGTACTTTACGGAGTTTCCTCACCAAGACCAATCCTCACAACATAACCGAAATCAGTAACAACTGCATTGTTGAAGTTCCATGTGAATGCGAAGATTCTCACATTGGAGAGACAAAGTGGCCTTTATCGGTAAGGTTGGATGAACACAAGACATGGACCCAACGTGGGAAATCGTCAAAATCAGGAATTGCTGACCACTCCTGGACTGAGCATCATCGAATTCTATGAGACAACGCAGGCCCACTTTTATAGGTTCGGTTTAAACTTCGGATTGGAGTTCAAACCTATATTATGGGAAAACTGACGTTTTATAGGTTTCGGTTAACGAAAATCTTCAGTTTAAACCCGGCAATCCATTCGTTATTGTAAACGATAGAATACGCACTAGTTAAACTTGAGATGGAGCCTTCGCATTGATAATAAGGATCGACAATTGTGAGAAAAGTTAGGACTAGTCTACTAGAGAAAATTAATAATTTCGAAGATTGAGGTTTTTCATTTGTGTTCTTCTTTCATAATCATGATTTTTGAGGATTTGTTATTTTAATTTGTTGAAATGGATGACTTTGTTTTCGTGTTCGAAGAACTTTTGACAGACGATGAAGAAGATGCTTTTGATATTGTAGAAGCTCTCCGAAATGCAAGAGAATTCCGAACCAGGCCAAATCACTTCGATATCTGGAACGATCTGGAATTTATAACACGTTTCAGGATTTCCAAACAATACGTGGAAATATTGCTCCAGCATATAGGTCATCTGTTGGAACGGCCAACAAATCAGTTATGTATTTCAATACAACCCTGAATTTTTAGGAACTACAGTTTGAGTCCAATGACACAGCTCTTGTTGACACTGAGGTTTTATGCTCCTTGAAGTTATATCATAGTATCATCTGACTTCAGTGGAATACATATGTCTACAGCATCCCAAATCATCAGAAAAATTCCCGAGGCCATAGCTAATTTGGCAAACATATATATCAAGATGACACAAAGTGAAGATGAAATCATAGAAATCAAAAATAATTTTTATCAAATTGCTCGTTTTTCAAATGTTATAGGTGCTATCGATTGTGCCGATCTAAAAATCCAGTCCACAGGTAATGATTAGTATACTGAAAATAATGATTTAAGGATTTTTTTCATATTAAATCTCATCCATTTTCAAAATCGATTATGAATCTGAACCAATGAAAATATATTTATGTTTTCTCAGTGGAGCACATTCACGAGTGTGTAAGGGTATATTAATAAGGGATATTATAATTATTATGTTTAGAATAGACTTTTTTTTTTCGAAAGTTGATAAATTCAAGATGGCGGCTCCAAGATGGCAGACGAGTTTTATGATTATGGTCCGATTCGATTCAAAATTGGTATGTGGGGGTTTTCGGGGACGGAGATTATGACATTTTTGTCAAAAATTCATAAATTTAAGATGGCGGCTCCAAGATGGCGGACGAGTTTTGGTATTATGATCCGATTAGATTCAAAATTGGTATGTGAGGGTTTTCGGGTCGGAAATTGTGAATTTTTTGTCAAAATCCATATATTCAAGATGGCGGACGAGTTTTGCGATTATGATCCGATTCGATTCAAAATTAGCCTGTGGGGGTTTTCGGGGACGGAGATTATGAATTGTTTGCCAAAATTCATAAATTTCTGATGATGGACGAGTTTTGTGATTATGATCCGATTCGATTCAATATTGGTATGAGAGGGTTTTCGGGGTCGGAGATTATGAATTTTTCGTCAAAATTCATAAATTCATGATGGTGGCTCCAAGATATCGGACGAGTTTTGTTATTATGATCCGATTCGATTGAAAATTGGTATGTGGGGGTTTTCGGGGTCGGAGATTATTTATTTGTCAAAATTCATAAATTCAAGGTGGCGGACGAGTTTTATGATTATGATCCGATTCGATTCAAAATTGGTTTGTGAGGATTTTAGGGGTCGGAGATTATGAAATTTTTGTAAAAATTTATAAACTCAAGATGGCGGCCTCAAGATGGAGGACGAGTTTTATGATTATCGTCCGATTCGTTTAAAATTTGGTGGGCGGTGGTTTTCGCGGTCGGATATTCTGAATTTTTTGTCAAACTTCATAAATTCAATATGGCGGCCCCAAGATGGAGGACGAGTTTTCAGATTATGGTCATATTTCATTCAAAATTGGTATTTGGGGGTATGTGGGGGTTTTAAGGTTCGGAAATCATGAATTTTTTGTCAAAATATATAAATTCAGGATGGTGGAAGAGTTTAGTGATTATGGTCAGATTCTATTCAATGAGTTTTTGGGGTCGGAGATCATGATTTCTTTCAGCTCAGGGGAAAGATCTTGTAATAACGGTGCTCCATTAGAAATGAACAGATTTAGGCGAACTAACTAAAAAGAAAAAAAGAAAATAAATAATAAAAAATATGAACACTTCGCGTGACAAGCTTTTTGAAACCAAATAATTCAACAAAAAATAATCAAATCATTGTTAGCGATGACTTAAACTTATTATATGCATTTTAGTACACGGCTTAAATAAAAGCTTGTCTTTAAAAATATTTTTTATCAGTTATTTTATTCATCTCATATAAATAACAGAAAAGTCAACAAAATAAATGGATACATGGAAACCCCAATATTCTTAACAAAACAAATAAAGAATATCATTCTTTTTCAATATTTCTAGGTCACAGTTTTTCTACGTTCCATTTGTGTTCTTCTTGCATAATCATGATTTTTGTTTCATATTCTTTTTTTTAAACCATTTCTTCTTTGATCATTTGTTTCTGTAATTCAACCAACTGAAGCTTACTTTCTGATTCTGGAGTCTCTTGTCAATTCAGTTTTTTTTCTCTTCGCATCTTTGGACACTGAAATAATATGAAGATTAGTTCGTATAATGTGCTCTATTTCAAGCATTACTTCAGTTAAATCCATAATGGGTGCGATTGGATGATAAAATACAATATTTACCTACGGCACGAGTCGAAAATGATTGCACTGATGAGCTGCCAGTTGCTTATAGAAATAGATAAAAATAAATTTATATTGTATGTAGTTTATTCATTGATCCCTACTCTCGTACTTGAATCTTTGGAAATAGATTCCTCTAGTGCATTTTTTGGATTTGCATTGGTTACTTGAAGCACTGAGGACACTGGGTTTTTGAGCAATTTTGGAGTCCACGTACTCCAGTTTACCTTCTGACAACACCCTCTGGATGCTTCAATATCAGTTGAAATCTCTTCAACAAAAAAATGTATATATGTATATATATATATATATATATATATATATATATATATACGGGATAACGGGAAAACAGGATAACGGGAATAACGGCATAATGGGACAACGGGATATCGGGAAAATGGGATAACGGGAAAATGGAGTAAAGGGAAAAGGGATAACTGGAAAACGGAATAATGGGATGACGGGATAAGGGGAAAACGGGATGACAGGAAACCGAGATGACGGGAAAGCGGAATAACGGGAAGCGGGCAGAGTCAAAAGCATAATGTAGATGGAACAACACAAAGTAAAACATAGGAAAAAAGAAATACTACGCGGACGACAGTTTCTGGAGAAGAATATTAGGGAATATTGAAATTTCGACAGGGCAACGTCTGTCAGGTCAGCTAGTATATATATATAATCACATACAGACACTCTTGAAAATTACTATTGTTCTAATACCCACCTTCAACATCATCAGTCGATTTTGTTCGATTAGACCAGAACTGCTAAATGTCAAAGGTTCTTTCGTTGCAGCTAAAAACATTAGCAAGAATTGTTTATTTTCGCGATTCCATCGATGCCAGTGGCATAACTGCAGGAGTAAATAGAACCTCTCCGACTGAAAAGCAAAAGTTGCTGTTAATAAAGCAGTTCATAAGTAGCCACAGTTTAAAAAATAAGTCAAATGAATGTATTCGTAGCGGTTAGACGCCTACTGAATAGTTTTTCAAGGCCGATGTTTACATACATGGTATAGTCCGTAAAATAAAGGCGTGGAGTAATAAACCCTCATTTAGAATGCAAAATCCATACAAAGAGGATCGTGCTAATTTTGTTTTAGAACCTTTATAAAAATAGCAAAACAACTATTTTCTTCATTCGCTAGGTAGTGGCACCCGGCACATTATCTATTTGTCGGATTGGGCCATTGTTAAAGGATTTAAAGTTCTGACTGAGCACTTCTCAGTGGTGTATCTTGGGGTATAATTTCTGTTTAATAATATAAAGGTAAATATTTAGAATGCTATTCCTTAACAATTAGTTGGTAATAAATTACAAAATAGTAAGATGTTTTGTATTTTCATCGATTATAGTATTTTGGAAGTTAAAATCGTGAAATGCAGCAGTCATTAGTTATATAAAAAAGGAGAACGATGTTATTGCTAGCCGCCTTAAATTATTACAAAAAATGATTTGTATGAAGACACAACCAATTCAAGTTATTTTGCGGCTGCAATGCAGCAGCTTATTGTCAAAAAAATTATTTACACAGTATTTACAATAACTCACCTGTTAAAAATGGCAATTGGTATCAGAGTCGAAAGAAGATGAATCATCTTTATTAATGTCAATAACAACTGGATCAATCAAGACTTCAGAAATGTTGTCAATTATCCACCTAGCATTTCTACGGTAATAACATGGTCAATGCATTTTTTCCAATTGTCGCTGGTCACTTGAGCCCATATTAGTTTTATTTTATTCAGCTCGCAGTGATACGGAGGAAGTCGTAGTACTGATATTCCACGTGGAGCGGCTAGTTCGCAAACGATGTACTTTTTATACTTGTTTTTGTGAATTTGAGCCATACTATAAAGTTCTTTTTTTAGTGGATCAGTGGGAAAAACAATGTTTTTTGAGCGAAGTCACTCCAATAGTCTGCTTTTAGTCCAATTGTAAATCTTCTTGTGATCTAAAATGGTAACTCGCCTTGTTCATTACAATAGTAGATCCCTGCGGAATAAAATCGATCATTTGTTCAAACCATTCTTCAAAAACGTCACCATTCATATCTTCGTGATAGTCACCGGTTCATTTTGATACAAAAGTCCACAAACCCTTCTGAACTACCTATATGAACGATTATTAATATTTTACCCTTGCTTGATGGTGGATTCAAACCCGTTGAAAATCATTCGACGAAGGCTTGCCTTCCGCTCTTAATATTGCTGACCTGCCAGTATATCCTCGTTCATCCACGTTTCGTCCAGGTGATGAATGCGTCGCTCTTCGTTTCGAGTTTGTTTAATATTGCGTAAATAATCTGTTCTCCAAATCGTAATATCTGGTTTATCTATCCAAAAAGAAGAGATCAGCTCAACCAGCAGAGGACCGCCAGCAGCTGAGTCAGATTACGGGGCGGATTCATCATCGTCATTGTCGTCAAGTGGAAGATCATTTCATGGGGATGATGACTGGTGGTTCAGTGATCCGGAAGAGTCAGTACAGATTGTCTCTTATGTTTGGTATAGTTGAAGCCGATTTGTTTTAAAATTTTCGATAGTGTCATTCTAGGGAAAGTTGGGTAATACGGATCAGCTTGAACAGCAGACATAATTTTATCCAGTGTGGGAATTTCACTTTTTAGCCTAGGTAAAATGCATGCTCCACTTTTCTTTTCTCTTATTAATTTATAGATGGTGGACTTCGCTATGCACAACATAGAAGATGCTTTTGTAACAGTCTCATCTACACAGGCACTTTTGTTCTGATTCTGCAACGGAATTAAACAGTTTAAAATACAGGTTTTTTCATTTGAAGATAATATACCCAATTTTGGCCGCAATGATGGTCGTTGTTCAGCATCCATAATACTTCAATCTCATTTTATATACACAAGCTAAACACAGAAGCACACACACACACAAATAATTTCTAGAAAGCACTACCAGCGATATCGAGTACCTGCTACAGATTACAATTCTAGCTTGTAACCAATTCTTACCCTTCTATCAGTAACTACAGTTATAAAAGGGGCTGGTCTTTAAAATATTATGGGTTTTTCCTAGCAGTTCGTACTTATACCTACCTGGATTTAAAGTATAAACTTCCGAGAAATTACGGTACGTCTATGGAATCGATGGGCGGTTTATTACTCCATGCCTTTATTTTACGGACTATAGTCAGAACTGTGCCAAAGCACTGTGCTTAGTGCTCGTGAAAGCACTTTTGTGCTCGTTAGCATTGTGCTCCCGAGCACTTTTTTGAACCACTGCTTAGTGCTTCGAGCATTTTACGAAAAGGCTTAGTGCTCCGGAGAACTTTTCGGGATGACTAAGCACTAAGCCTTTTCTTACCTATGAATGTTGTCGAAACATAAAAACGCGGCCGACGCGCGACGCACCACCAAGAACTAGTGATCGCGTCCTCGTCCTTAAATTATGCTTATTTGAGAGAAAACTCAAGTGCTTAACAGTCTCACACTTTTTGAAAGTGCTTAGCGCTCGCTGAGTCCAATTTCTTTTTGATAGAGTTTAGTAATCTCAAGCAGATTATAAATAAAAGTGCTTAGTGTCAATTTATGTGTCAAAATAGCGTTATGCCTAGACTCACAGAAAAATTAATAACTTCAGAACCATTCAAGATAAATTTGTTTGATGATATGAACAGGATGTTCATAAACTCAGATGTGGAATCATCTGCGACTGAATGATAAACTTTAGTCACTATCTTCCATCGTTCAAGATAACTTCTTTGGAAGTATTCATGTTGAAAAGGGAAACATTCTCAATTGAAAATTGAATAGAAATATTTTTCTGAAAATTGAAAAATCTACGACAGTAATGAAGTAATTTTTTGTAATATTTAACTGGAAACAACTACTTCCCCTCCTAAAGCCACGCTGGACATTGAACTACATCTAAAAGTTATTGTGAAAGGACCCTAACTCAAAAGAAAAAATCTGAAAGTGTAAATTTGGATTGTCATTCAGATAGTTATTTGATTTTCTATTCCAGTCTTAATCAAGGACTGATATAGAAGGATGAGGCAAAGAAGAATGTTTTCCAAGAAGTACTCACCCGGAAACATTTGTAATATTGATGCAGGAATGGCATCGCATTCACTAAGTCTTCAATACATTTTTGTCGACAAACATCTATTTCACGCTTCCCCGATCATCAGGAAGACCGGAGGAATTGGGAAACACATTTTCCAGAAGCCATTTTACTATGCAATGATGGAAAAATGTTAGAAACATTCCTTCTGGGTGACATTTTGAAATCAGTGTTTTTCTGACATTAAAACCTATCATGGGGTATGATAGATTGATTTGTTTGATGATATGAACAGGATGTTCATAAACTCAGATGTGGAATAATCTGCGACTGATAGATAAACTTTAGTCACTATCTCCCATCGTTCAAGATAACCTCTTGGGAGGTATTCATGTTGAAAAGGGGAACATTCTGAATTGAAAATTGGATAGAAAGATTTTTCTGAAAATTGAAAAATCTACGACAATAATGAAGTGATTTTTTGTAACATCTAACAGAAAACAACTACTTCCGGTCTTCCTGATGATCGTGGAAGTGTGAAATATATTTTCATCAACAAAAATATATTGAAGACCTAGTGAATGCGATGCCACTCCTGAATTAATGTTACAAATTATTTCGGGTGAGTACTTCTTCTTGGAAAACATTCTTCTCTGCCTCATTCATATATATCCTCAATTAAGACTGGAATAGAAAATCAAATAATTATCTGAATAAAAATGCAAATTTTCACTTTCAGATTTTTTCTTTTGAGTTAGGGTCCTTTCACAATATCTATCACATGTAGTTCAATGTCCAGCGTGGCTTTGTCGATTCGATATAACTTAACCAACTTTTTTTCAGTCGATTCCTTAGGCTTTAGCGCATGTTTTGATATGTGGGCGAACTCGGAGTCGATGTTTCATCGCCTAATAAGATTTTTTCAAGTGCAACACCCTATATTTTATTGAATCATTGCATGGAATTTTTGAAGAACTTTTTGCCGAAATAGGGTTTGTGGGGTCTGCTTTGTAAAATTTGCGAGATTTGTTGCAAAATAACAAATGTTGATGGGTTTTTCAAAAAAACTGGTGTGTCTCACACCAAAAATTGTTGGTGGTCGGATCAAAGAGGAAAATGAGTTGCAAGTTTGATGCTACAGGAAAATAATCACTAAGCACTAGGGAAATAGCAGGGGAAACGGATATTTCACAAAGTAGTATGAACAGAATGATACTGAAACGTAAGTTTCACCCTTATCATCGTAACCTACATCAAGAATTGTATTAATGATTTTGTGTTTTGTATTCAAATGAATGGCATTATTGAGGATTATAATACAAAATTCTGTTTTCTGATGAAGCAACGTTTAAGAAGAACGGGTAGGTCAACGGGCATAATATTCTATCGAAAATCCTCACTGGTCGCTTAATGTTTGCGGAGAAATTATTGGAAATCACATTATTTGACCCTAATTTTTCGACAATGTGCTGATTGGTGAAAAATATTTACAGAATGTTGAAATAAGTGGATTTGAACACCAGAAGGAGCATGTGGTTGTAACACGAAGGTGCTGCAGTGCATAACCATAGGATAATGCGATAATTTCTAGATCAATCCTAGCCCAATCGTTGGATAGGCAGAGGAGGTACTATTCCTTTGCCCGCGCGATCCCCAGACCTTGCTCCCAGAGATTTATTTCTTCGGTATTACGTTATAGAAAGGGTTTTTAGAGATCGCCTAATAACGGCAGATTATATGAAAAACAGGATTTCGGAAGCCTTCCGTTCAACAGAAGGAGCAATGCTTGTTACAGTTCGGGGCTCATTTACAAGAAGACTAGCAGCCTGTATGGAACATGATAGTGACCCATTTGAGCATTTATAAGCATCCTCTCCAAAAATTTTTACATCGTGTCCTGTTAATTATCCTTTCCTGTTCTTGTAAAGACTACTAGAATTGTTTCATTTGTGATGTACTCCTGTTTCTATTACAATTTAATTTTGTTGAAACATATTCTTTTCAGAATTGAATGTATGTGTCAAATTGTATGACACTGGCTCGATTCTTTTTTTTTCGAAAAATCAAAAAAATTTCTTATTTTGCAACAAATCTCGCAAATTTTACAGAGTAGACCCCACAAACCCTATTTCGGCAAAAAACTCTAAAAAATGCCATGCAATGATGCATTGAAACATAAGATGTTTATTTATTTATTATCAGCTTCAGGATACAAACAGACTGCAATCCACAACAGTATCCACTAAGAACATAAGAGTTTACATCGATATTGGATCGAAAGTGAGAATGCAACATACCTAACAATAGTAATACAAATGAATACACATCGGTTATCAATTTACCCAGACAGCACTGGATATTCCATGAATATTCATAGAATATTATTTTCAGGATATTGGAATATTCTTAAATGTGCCAGGGATATACATATCTTGTTTGGAATATCCCTAGAATGTGCTGGTGGGGAAAAGGTTAGATATTCCTTGAATATTCCATGAGGAATATTCCCGGGATATCCATAATATTCCCAGAATATTCCATGAATATTCCAGAAAGAAAACTCCTGGAATATCCTCTGGGAATATTCCTTGTATATCCAGAATATACCTACAATATTCCATGAATATTCCGAGAATATTCAAAGTAATTCAGGAATATGATAGTAATATTCCCTAAATATCCTGAAGGGTTTTCAGAACAAAATAACCATTCCCTGAAATTTCAGAAATTAAGAATATAAAGAAACATACAACTGTTTCCCCACATGAAATATAAAATCTTGAATGGCACTATCAATAATATGAACTTCTACAATTATGCCTGACAATTCAAGCAATGTATTTGCTTTCATTCGCCAAGAAACAAAACTTCATTTCAAAAATTATGTAGTAGTGCAATACGTAATTGTTATCCTCATAGTATTTGTGGATTGGAATTGCAGGTTCCACTCAGAAAAAAAACATTTGATTTCCGCAGACTGCGCACCCCTTCCCTAATGAAATAAAACAACATGAATTTGAACAGGTCTATTTCTATATATAGTTATAATAATAATAACACATATTTTATTAACGCGTTTCTTCTGTCACTACGGGGATATCTCTGAAAAACAAGAATTACAAGATCGAACTACTGCTATCTGAATCAGAAAAACTTGAATCCATTCTATCACTAATAGTACAACTTTATTACTCAACTGTCCTTTTGCATGCTGTGACGGAGTTTGTGTAAAAATTGCATTAAGAATATTTTCAGTTTCCTGGTGTACTTCCTTATACCTTTTCCTTTTAGGCATTGAAAATGAAATGCTCAGTGATATACAAATGAAATTTTTATGGAATGAAATGAATGGTACTGTAACGAACCTAGGCCGGACCTGTCGCCTCCCGCGTCGCCATCGACAGCGATGAGATCATCCCCGGAGATATTCGAGAACCATCCAGTCCCTCTTCCGCGTAATGCAACGGTCAATATTGGAAACAATTGGAACATGCCGTCGCCAACTGGAAGAATTCGAAACATCGAGAATGCTGTATCGGAGATAAATAGACAGCCCTCAAGTGGAGTCGGGACAGTCTGAACGAGCCATGCGATCGAGCTATTCAGTGGCGTAGTAATATAAATTAAGTTGTAGATTAAGTGTTAAATAAATTAGTTAAACCAAGTTAAGTTTATTTACGTTACAATTGGTGTCGGAAGTGAGATTTTGAAAATAAACAAGTGATCGTGGAGTGGATAGTCAGAAAAATAAATTGATAGACCTTTTTGTACGCCCAAAATAGACAGTGGCCCGGTTTCGCGAAGTGGACAATTGTGCGTGGAATATAAACTGATACACTGTTCGCGTGAAACAGAAAATAGACAGTGGCCCGGTTTTCGCGAAGTGGACAATTGTGCGTGGGAATATAAACTGATACACTCTTCGCGTGAAACAGACAATAGACTGGTGGCCCGTGGAAAAGAATTCGCGAAGTGAATTTTTAACAAACTGATAAACTTTTTCGTGTGAAACAGACTGATACCTCGTCAAAGACAAAATGTGTTCAAGAAAAGTGCGCCTTGCGGACTTGAAGGTAGCGGAATTGAAACAGGAATTGGAGGAAAGGGAACTGGAAACAACGGGTAAAAAGCAAGTACTCCAGGAAAGACTTGCAGAAGGACTTATACAAGAAGGTGAGGACCCCGAAACATTTTTATTCGAAGTTCCCGGAGGTGATTTGAGTTTGGTAATGAATAAACTCGAAGAAACTACTAAATCCGTGAAAGAAGAACTGCAACAAAATTCGAGAAATCTGGAAGAGAAGCTTCTAGAAAATTCAAGAAGCCTGGAAGAGAAGTTCCTGGAAAACACAGAAGGCCTAAAAAAAGAATTGTGTGGTGTGGCTAATTTCCTAGAAGAAAGAATGGGAACCGTTGAGACAGAGATAGATAAAATTAGGGAGCAAATGAACACGGAGGTAGATAAAATCAAAGATGGGGTCGAGGCAGAGATGGACAAGATGAAGGAAATAATCAGCGATGGAATCAAAGACGGAATCGAGGCAGAAATGGACAAAATAAAGGAAACGATCAGTAAGCTGGAAAAACAAATTAATAGTGCGTCCTCCACAGGGATGGTTAACGAAAATGCAATGCTGGACTTGAGTTTGAACGTGGATAAAGTTCAAGAGGGTATAAAAGATGTCAAGGTCATTTCAGAAATAGGGAAGCTTTCCATGAAGCCGCCTCAATTTGACGGAAAAACTCCATGGGAAAATTACCGCCGACAGTTTGAAGCAGCGGCCAAAGCAAATGGATGGAATGCAGGGGAAAGAGCTGTAGCACTAACACTTGCATTACGTGGAGAAGCGACGAATATTCTACAAACTCTTACCGCCCAAGAACAGGAGGACTATGATCAGCTGATTAAACATCTAGAATTACGATATGGCCACGCCCATTTGGAACACGTATACCACTCCCAGCTGAAAAATCGCTGCCAAAAATCGGGCGAATCCTTACAAGAATTCGAAACTGACATTGCACGCTTGGTTCGTCTCGCATATCCAGCCATACCGGAAAATGTAATGGAGCGATTAGCGGTTCAGGCATTCTTGGATGGACTCCGTGACCAAGAAACCAGACAAGCGTTGATATTAGCTCGTCCAACACATCTCGTAGACGCACTGGCACGAGCTTTGGAATTTGAGGCAGCAAAACAATGCTGCAAAAGCCAAAGTAAAGTTCAAACGATTGAGGAAGACTCACAGGAGCCTGCTAACTTGGAAGCTGCCATAAGAAAAGTGATGAAGGAAGTGTTGCCTGAGAAAAGACATATAAGATGCCGGAATTGTCGCAAAATTGGACATGTGCGTAGCAAATGTCCAACATTCATCGACTCCGATGCAGGAAAACTAAGAAAGGTCGATGAGAAGGGGCATGTGTCCGGCAAGCCCCGGTTAACAACGCATATGTCGCTATGCTTCAACGACAGAACAAGGGTGTCTTCGTAGACGGTCTCATCAATAACGAGCCTTGCACCATGCTGCTAGATACAGGTGCGACTAGGACAATTCTCGGGCCTTCCTTTGCCAGAACACCGGAACGGATTGAACGACAACTTGGAAGCTACGCACAGCAACAGGGAGCCAGCTACTGTATATGGCGAGCTACCGATTGAAATAATTTTGGGCAACACTAAAGTGAAACATCAGGCACTTGTAGCGGACATCGAAGACGATGCAATCATCGGAATGGACATC
Source organism: Gonioctena quinquepunctata (assembly GCA_018342105.1). Lineage (NCBI taxonomy): Eukaryota > Metazoa > Arthropoda > Insecta > Coleoptera > Chrysomelidae > Gonioctena > Gonioctena quinquepunctata. The sequence goes on along the minus strand of JAFIRS010002564.1, from coordinate 22,816 downwards.
ATGAATTCCAGAGGGTTTGAATTGGATTTCAAAGACGGCGTCCTACGTGTCAACGGAGAAGAGCTGGTACTTCATGGGAGAAGTGAAGAGTTGATCCGTGTGCTGTTGGCTGAAGATGTAAGCGTACCTGAGAGGGCTGAAACCATTCTGGAGGCTCGCCTGGACGGGAGTGCGAGCAGTGGAGACGTGGTGATGTTCGAGCCCAAACTTCATGATGAGAAAATTGGACGAGGGATTGCACTAGGGAAGACCTTGTTGCGGGCTGACAAATTTGTGCCGGTAAGGGTCATGAATGTCAATTATTTCCCAGTGACCTTGAAGAAAGGAACAATTTTGGGGCACTGCTCGTCAGTTTCATCCGTGATCCGGGGCGTACGAGGTACGATTAGCCAACCCAACAACTTGCCCACAGAACTAGAGAAATTAGTTGCCATCTCTTCCAAAGACATAAAACCAGCTCAACAGCCCAAACTAAGAGATTTAGTCAAAAGTACCAAGACATCTTCGATACCGGACAAGGAAAAGGGGTCGAACTAATGTGGTCCAGCACAAGATTGATACTGGGGTGCCGACCGATCCGGCAATCAGCAAGAAGACTTCCTCTGCCAAGAAGGCAGAGGCTGACAAAATAGTCAGCGAGATGGGAAAAGAAGGAGTTATCGAACCGTCTGACAGTCCCTGGTCCTTCCAGTCGTACTGGTGAAGAAAAAGGATGGATCGACACGCTTTTGTGTAGACTATCGCCAACTTAATAATGTCACGAAGAAGGACAGTTACCCTCTCCCGAGAATAGATGACACCCTAGACACGTTGGCTGGTTCCACGATTTTCTGACCCTGATCTGAAGAGTGGATACTGGCAAGCAGAACTCGCTCAGGAAGATCGAGAAAGACTGCTTTACCATCGGCTCAGGATTGTGGCAGTTCACCGTTATGCCATTCGGCTCTGTAATGCTCCCGCCACATTCGAAAGATTGATGGAGACAGTGCTGAAGGGACTCTCATGGAACACGTGTCTAGTGTATCTCGACGACATAATTGTGGTCGGCAGATCGTTCGAGGACCACGTGAAAACTTGGAGGAAGTATTCCTGCGACTGAGGAACTCCGGATTGAAGCTGAGCCCTAAGAAATGCCATCTGTTCCAAAAGAAGTACGATACCTCGGCCACGTTGTCTCTGGGGAAGGAGTAGCAGTGGATGACCAGAAGATCAAAGCTGTTAAGGATTGGCCCATCCCAAAAGACATTCACCAACTTCGAAGTTTCCTTGGTTTATGCACATACTATCGCCGATATGTGCTGGATTCGCCAACATCGCTAAACCACTGACCAGGCTCACGGAAGGCCAAACAAAGTTCCAGTGGTCCGAAGAATGTCAAGATTCATTCAGGAAGCTGAAAGGAGCTTTGATCAACGCACCTATACTGAGCTATCCCCTACCCAAAGGGAAATTCATTTTGGATACGGACGCCAGCAACGGGACTTGGGGCTGTCCTATCTCAGATCCAGGAGGGACAGGAGAAGGTCATTGGTTATTTCAGCAAGACGCTTAGCAAACCAGAGCGCAATTACTGTGTCACCAGGCGAGAGCTGTTAGCTGTTGTACAGGGGGTGGAACACTTCTACAAGTAGGTGTATGGAAGAAGATTCCTGTTGAGGACTGACCATGCAGCTCTCAAATGGCTCTTACAGTTCAAAAAATCCTGAGGGTCAAGTAGCACGTTGGATCGAGAGACTCCAAGAATTCGATTTCGAGATCGAACATCGAGCCGGAACTAGCCATAAGAATGCAGATGCCTTGTCGCGAAGACCATGTCCAGATGATTGCTCACATTGCCGACGAGCAGAAGAGAAAGAAGCAACACTTTGTAGAACCGCGGCAATGGATGACAACTGGAATGATAGCAAGATCCAGAAAGACCAAGAGAGAGACCCCGACCTTGGCTTAGTCGTCAGCTGGAAGAAGGGCAATCGAAGACCATCATGGCAGGAAGTCGCAGGTTACTCGCCGGCTGTTAAGTCCTATTGGGCACAATGGAACTCTCTTATTCTGGACAATGGGATCCGATATTGGTGGGGAAGACAGACGCCAAATAATTGTTCCCAGGAACAGAAGAGAGGAAGTGCTGCGGGAAATCCATGATGGAGTCGCCGGAGGACATCTGGGAGTGACGAAGACCCTGCAGAAAGTGAGGCAACGGTTTTACTGGGCCAATTGTCAAGCTGACGTCCAGGACTGGTGCAGGAAGTGCGCTGTATGCGCTGCTAGCAATGGACCTCGAATACGACCCAAGGCCCCGATGCGTCAGTACAACGTAGGCAGCCCGTTCGAGAGAATCGCCATTGACATCGCCGGCCCGTTTCCCGTATCCGACCACGGGAATAAATACATCCTTGTGGCAATGGACTACTTCAGTAAGTGGGCGGAAGCCTATGCCCTGCCCAACCAGGAAGCCATCACCGTCGCCGACGTCTTGGTGAAAGAGTGGATATGTCGATTCGGTATTCCAATGGAGCTGCACTCGGATCAAGGCAGAAACTTCGAATCCAACCTTTTCCAAGAAATATGTCTACTGCTGAACATCCGCAAGACAAGAACCACGGCCCTACATCCGCAGTCCGATGGAATGGTGGAACGGATGAACAGGACGATCAACCGCCACTTGTCCAAGGTTGTCTCTGACCATCAAAGAGACTGGGACCAGTATCTTCATTTGTTCCTGATGGCCTATCGATCCGCAGTACACGAGTCAACCGGTCAAACTCCTGCTAGTATTATAATGGGCCGAGAACTGCGACTGCCTTGTGACCTGAAGTTTGGGATACCGCCAGGACAAGACACTGCAGGAGAGGACTACGTCAGCAAACTTCGGAAGAGAATGGACGACATCCACGAACGAGCCGGTTGAAATAGGCCAGCGAAAAATAAAAGCCTAGACAAAGGCCGACGCTGGAGGATTTAAGGTTGATGACCTGGTTTGGCTGTACAACCCCAAACGTCGTCGTGGACTATCACCAAAGTTGCGGAACTCGTGGGAAGGCCCGTATAAGATCGTGAAAAGGATAAACGACCTTGTGTACCGAATCCATAAGCCACCCGAGGAAACCAAGGGTCGTCCATTTCAACAGGTTGGCCCTTACGCTGGAAACCATGACCAAGTTCGCACCCTCAAGCCACCGGAGGATGATATGACGAAGTTTATGTCCTTGTATTCAAACGGGCAGAAAGTTCTACATGGGGTTACTAGAGAGGAGTCACGAGACCTTTTCGAGGTGCCTGCTGACTACGCACTAGCGCACTGTGTGGCAGAAGATCTTCGAATGTCCAGGGGCATCGCCGTAGTGTTCTCCAAGAAATTTGGTCAACTCCAAACACTGCGGGAGCAGAATCCAGAAGTTGGTGGGGTGCTACAGTTGAAGAAAGGCCAGAGAAACATCTACTACCTAGTCACCAAGAGGCATTCCCAAGATAAACCGTCTTATGAAGATGTCTGGAAGAGTCTCACCAAACTAAGAGATACTATGGTGGACCAGAATCTGGTGGATCTAGCAATTCCAAAATTATCCTGTGGTATTGATGGGTTGGACTGGAGAGTCATAAGAAGTATGCTGGAGGCGATATTCAGATCCAGCGGCGTCAAGATTTTGGTTTGCAGTAACCCTCTTCCACGACCGATCATGAAGACCGTGGAGTGTTACTTCCATCGAACTTCACGGTGCAGATATGGGGAGTCATGCAGATATCGTCACACTCCAAGGATGAAATTTCGGGACGAAATGTCTTTAAGAAGGGGGCAATGTAACGAACCTAGGCCGGACCTGTCGCCTCCCGCGTCGCCATCGACAGCGATGAGATCATCCCCGGAGATATTCGAGAACCATCCAGTCCCTCTTCCGCGTAATGCAACGGTCAATATTGGAAACAATTGGAACATGCCGTCGCCAACTGGAAGAATTCGAAACATCGAGAATGCTGTATCGGAGATAAATAGACAGCCCTCAAGTGGAGTCGGGACAGTCTGAACGAGCCATGCGATCGAGCTATTCAGTGGCGTAGTAATATAAATTAAGTTGTAGATTAAGTGTTAAATAAATTAGTTAAACCAAGTTAAGTTTATTTACGTTACAGTACTATAAAAGTGTACTTACCACACTGTGTTGATTATTAAGAATATTTGTTGAACAATTCCAAACACATTAGTTTCACATACAAATATCCAAAAGTAACCCATACCAGTAAAAAAAGCAAAGATGTCAAATGTCAATTTAAAATGCATTCAACTTCACAGCTCTACCATCGAGTTAAGCTACGACTACCGGATGAACGACAGACGCTGACGCGCGCGGAATGGTTTTGATTGGTTTCCAACCAATTATAATTTGGTCAGTACAGTAGTGTATTTTTGTCAGCTTGTCTGAACAAAAACTCTGTTTGCAAATCAAATACATCTATTCGCACTTTTTCTCATACTTTTCCCATATTTTGAACTCGAAAATGGTTATTGGTGTTCATTCCATATAAATAAGGGAGAATATTCCATGAATATACGATACAGAATATTCAAATTTGATTATTCTATGAATATTCATACATGATTATTCCATGAATATTCACACAGGAATATTCTATGAATATTCATACAGGAATATTCTCACGAGAATATTCGTAGTACATTCTCCCGAGAATATTCCAGGAATATGCATATTGGAATAGTCCTGGAATATGCTAGAGGCTTGTGAATATTCTAGGAATATTCCATGTATATTCGGAATATACTCTTCTCTTTTCGGATATTTAGAGAATATTCTAGGAATATTCCGTGCTGTCTGGGTAGAGAGATAGGTCCCTAATATGTTTCCGAAAACCCAAATATGTACAGTAAAACACATCAATATCAGAATGAAGTGAACATAGACACATTCTAGAGATTGGAGAATTCTGATAAATGTTAGTTCTAGGACAGCATATATAGAACAATTGTCTACTTCTAGTAGGCCTCGCGGGAACCAGAAAGGGAACCGAGGACAAAAGATCTGGACAGTCAACCATTAACTATTTTGAATAATATATAGAGATCGTTTTGCTTTCTTCTATTTTCAAGAGTAAGAAATTTGTATCGTTCAAGTAAACCACAAGTGTCAGAAAGTTGGTAATTACCTGTTACATTGAAATTCAGGTATCTAATGAATTTGTTTGGAATTTTTTCAAGTTTTGTTATATGAAAGCAATACCTTGGCGGCCAAATGGCTTACCCAAAATTCAGCCTACTGTAAATGAGGGCATAATATATTGATTTGAGAGCTTTCGCAGATCTAAAGTCTCGGCAGATACAAAAATATACCCCATTAACTTATTACATATTATAGCTATATAATCAATGTGTGAACTAAAGGACATTTTAGAATAAAAAATTATACAAGATCTTTACATATCTTTCTTAGTATAACTTCATTATTAATGTAATATTCTATTTTAAAATAACGAATATTTTTGGTGAATGAAATTGCTGAACATTTTTTGTTGTTGATAAACAAACAGTTACTTTCACAATAAAGCATCAGGTTTTTCAAATCTTGCTGGATCTTATCACCACCTTAAATTTTTTCAATCACAGTAAATAGCTTCAAGTCATCAGCATAGACCAAGAATTTACAGTGATAGTACCACTGGTTTATATCGTTGATATACATTGAGAATAGTAATGGTCCCAGATGGGACCCTTGCGGAAACCAGATTTTGCGTAAGATGGTGATGATTTCCACCCAAGAACTGGAACTATTTGCAACCTATTGCTAACATAGGATGCTATCCACCTCAACAGATTGCCGTGAACACCGATTTCGGCTAGTTTAGTTAAAAGAATATTATGATTAATTTTATCAAAAGCTTTGCTGAAATCCGTGTACACAGAATCCACCTGTATGCGAGAGTCCATGCAGTGGGAAATGTACTCAGTATAACATAATAAATTACTTTCAATTGAGCGACCATAAAAAAATCCGTTCTTGTCTTGCAAGATTAGAGAGTTAACACTTTCGAATAGAACATCATATAAACTAGGGGTTCGAACATTTTACTGAAAATACAAAGCTTACTGATACCTCAATAATTATCAACTGCATTCTTATTGCATGAATTTTTGAAAATAGGGGTCAAGAAAGAGTCCTTCTATATAGTAGGCAGTTCACTAGTCTGAAGTGACAAATTGTACAGAAGGAATAGCAGCATTGATAAAGATTTAGCAGTGCTTTATAAAATACGATGGTATGCCATCGGGACCAGCACCTTTATTTTGAGGGTTTATTCTCAATCTCAGCAATAGTTAGTTTAATATCTATATTTTGATAGTTAATATAGCGCGGGCTAACTTACGAAAGTATGCCTTTGAGCGAAAATGGGCAGAATATAATTCACATATGTCTTTGGCACCTGTAATAATATTGCCGCTGTCAGTCATCTGTCCTGGAATATTATTGTTTCTTTTATTCCCCGAGGACAACATTTCTTTATGTTATCGCGGAATAGAATATTTACTTCTTTTCCTGAATTCCATGAATATGTTATAATCCTGAGGATTGTGATATATTTTCCATTTTTTGTGTAATTTATTTTAATAATAATAGTATTCATCGAATAATATTCGGGATATTTGTGATATTTTCTAAGAAATTTAGGAATACATAATTCAATAATTTCAAATAATAAACTATAGAACTCCTCAGTTGCATCTGACATAGTTTTATTAAAGAGATGTGTCTGCCAATCAATTTCACATAAACAGGCATTTACTCTGGCATAATCTTCTTTTCTGAAATTGAAATGCTGGTCTCGTTGGCGTTCTATGGGTTTGTGAATTTTGCATGATACATGAAATTCTATAATAGGATGATGTTCATCTAGTATCACTGATGGAATATCCACTTTTCTCAAATAATTTACTACTGGTTGCTCGTTGCATAATATCAGATCGAGAGTTCGATTGTTGATATTTGTAATATGATTGGATTGCAGGAGTTCACATGAGGAGAGGCAATCAATGATGGTACATGATTTGTTGTTCACATTTGAAGGCGACAAATAAGTCGCACCATTTTGTGACCATTGTACAGAAGGTACATTGAAATTGCCGCGTACTAAAACAATGTCTTCGGCAAATTAATTAGCTAACCTTTCAATGTTATTTGAGAAGCACATCCTTGCAAATTCGTCATCTGGTGGAAGATAAACCACAGCACAGGGGTATTTTCGTATCTGATTTCAATAGCGTGATCCATAAGTTTCTGCATCACTGTTTCATGATGAGTGGGACACTTCAAGGAAGTCACGTGACGCCGCCAACAGCACTCCCCCACCATCTTTTTTAGATGAAAAAGCGTCCGCACGATCTCTTCTGAACACCTCATATTTACTCAAGTCGAATAGTTATAAATGCTGGTTAGAAATGCTATTGTTAAACCACGTTTCAATTATTCCGGAGTTTAATTTCACTTGAGTAGTTTTAGAGCGAGTTCCTTGTGACGTTTTAATAAAAGATTGATGAATTGTCTTCCATGAAAGAGCACAGAAGTTAATGAAAAACATAGATCGATGATTAAAGTTCGGATAACCCATCTAGATTTCGAATTAGTTTTATTCTAGATCGTTCATCCTTACGCACAAAAATCTTTCCATTCCCAACCCATGTGAAATTATAACCTTTCTTTTTTATTTCCTCTCGAACTTGTTTGAATATAATGTAACGAACCTAGGCCGGACCTGTCGCCTCACGCGTTGCCATCGACAACGATGAGGTCATCCCCGGAGATATTCGAGAACAATCCAGTCACGACGCGGCAGATAACAACGGTCGATATTGGAAATAACTGGAACATGCTGGGCACCAACCACCAGAATTGGAAACATCGAGAATGCTGTATCGGAGATAAATAGACAGCCCTCAAGAGGGAGTGGACAGTCTGAACGAGCCCATACGATCGAGCTATACAGTGGCGTAGTAATATAAATTAAGTTGTAGATTAAGTGTGAAATAAATTATTAAAACCAAGTTAAGTTTATTTACGTTACAAAATGGTGTCGGAAGTGAGATTTTGAAAATAAACAAGTGATCGTGGAGTGGATAGTCAGAAAAATAAATTGATAGACCTTTTTGTACGCCCAAAATAGACAGTGGCCCGGTTTTCGCGAAGTGGACAATTGTGCGTGGGAATATAAACTGATACACTGTTCGCGTGAAACAGACAATAGACTGGTGGCCCGTGGAAAAGAATTCGCGAAGTGAATTTTTAACAAACTGATAAACTTATCGTGTGAAAGAGACTGATACCTCGTCAAAGACAAAATGTGTTCAAGAAAAGTGCGCCTTGCGGACTTGAAGGTAGCGGAATTGAAACAGGAATTGGAGGAAAGGGAACTGGAAACAACGGGTAAAAAGCAAGTACTCCAGGAAAGACTTGCAGAAGGACTTATACAAGAAGGTGAGGACCTCGAAACATTTTTATTCGAAGTTCCCGGAGGTGATTTGAGTCCGATAATAAAAAAAATTGAAGAAAATTCAAGAAGTCTGGAAGAAAATGCTAGAAATCTGGAAGAGAAGCTTCAAGAAAATTCTAGAAATCTGGAAGAGAAGCTTCTAGAAAATTCAAGAAGCCTGGAAGAAAATGCTAGAAATCTGGAAGAGAAGCTTCAAGAAAATTCTAGAAATCTGGAAGAGAAGCTTTAGAAAATTCAAGAAGCTGGAAGAAAATGCTAGAAATCTGGAAGAGAAGCTTCAAGAAAATTCTAGAAATCTGGAAAAGAAGCTTCTAGAAAATTCAAGAAGCCTGGAAGAAAATGCTAGAAATCTGGAAGAGAAGCTTCAAGAAAATTCTAGAAATCTGGAAGAGAAGCTTCTAGAAAATTCAAGAAGCCTGGAAGAAAATGCTAGAAATCTGGAAGAGAAGCTTGAAGAAAATTCTAGAAATCTGGAAGAGAAGCTTCTAGAAAATTCAAGAAGCCTGGAAGAGAAGTTCCTGGAAACACAGAAGGCCTAAAAAAAGAATTGTGTGGTGTGGCTAATTTTCTAGAAGAAAGAATGGGAACCGTTGAGACAGAGATAGATAAAATTAGGGAGCAAATGAACACGGAGGTAGATAAAATCAAAGATGGGGTCGAGGCAGAAATGGACAAAATAAAGGAAACGATCAGTAAGCTGGAAAAACGAATTAATAGTGCGCCCTCCACAGAGATGGTTAACGAAAATGCAATGCTGGACTTGAGTTTGAACTTGGATAAAGTTCAAGAGGGAATAAAAGATGTCAAGGTCATTTCAGAAATAGGGAAGCTTTCCATGAAGGCGCCTCAGTTCGACGGAAAAACTCCATGGGCAAATTACCGCCGGCAGTTTGAAGCAGCGGCCAAAGCAAACGGATGGAATGCAGGGGAAAGAGCAGTAGCACTGACACTTGCATTACGTGGAGAAGCGACGAATATTCTACAAACTCTCACCGCCCAAGAACAGGAGGACTATGATCAGCTGATTAAACATCTAGAATTACGATATGGCCACGCCCATTTGGAACACGTATACCACTCACAGCTGAAAAATCGCTGTCAGAAATCGGGCGAATCCTTACAAGAATTTGAAACTGACATTGCACGCTTGGTTCGCCTCGCATATCCAGCCATACCGGAAAATGTAATGGAGCGATTAGCGGTTCAGGCATTCTTGGATGGACTCCGTGACCAAGAAACCAGACAAGCGTTGATATTAGCTCGTCCAACACATCTCGTAGACGCACTGGCACGCGCTTTGGAATTCGAAGCAGCAAAACAATGCTGCGAAAGCCAAAATAAAGTGCGAACGATTGAGGAAGACTCACAGGAGCCTGCTAACTTGGAAGCTGCCATAAGAAAAGTGATTAAGGAAGTGTTGCCTGAGAAAAGACAGATAAGATGCTGGAATTGTGGCAAAATTGGACATGTGCGTAGCAAATGTCCAACATTCATCGACTCCGATGCAGGAAAACTAAAGAAGGTCGACGAGAAGGGGCAATCGTCGGCATGTGTCCGGCAAGCCCCGGTTAACAACGCATATGTCGCTATCCTTCAACGACAGAACAAAGGTGTCTTCGTAGACGGTCTCATCAATAACGAGCCTTGCACCATGCTGCTAGATACAGGTGCGACTAGGACAATTCTCGGCCTTCCTTTGCCAGAACACCGGAACGGATTGAACCGACAACTTGGGAAACTACGCACAGCAACAGGGAGCCAGCTACTGTATATGGCGAGCTACCGATTGAAATAATTTTGGGCAGCACTAAAGTGAAACATCAGGCACTTGTAGCGGACATCGAAGACGATGCAATCATCGGAATGGACATCATGAATTCCAGAGGGTTTGAATTGGATTTCAAAGACGGCGTCCTACGTGTCAACGGAGAAGAGCTGGTGCTTCATGGGAGAAGTGAGGAGTTGATCCGTGTGCTGTTGGCTGAAGATGTAAGCGTACCTGAGAGGGCTGAAACCATTCTGGAGGCTCGCCTGGACGGGAGTGCGAGCAGTGGAGACGTGGTGATGTTCGAGCCCAAACTTCATGATGAGAAAATTGGACGAGGGATTGCACTAGGGAAGACCTTGTTGCGTACTGACACATTTGTGCCGGTAAGGGTCATGAATGTCAATTATTTCCCAGTGACCTTGAAGAAAGGAACAATTTTGGGGCACTGCTCGTCAGTTTCATCTGTGATCCGGGGCGTACGAGGTACGATTAGCCAACCCAACAACTTGCCCACAGAACTAGAAAAATTAGTTGCCATCTCTTCCAAAGACATAAAACCAGCTCAACAACCCAAACTAAGAGATTTAGTCAAAAAGTACCAAGACATCTTCGATACCGGACAAGGAAAAGGAGGTCGAACTAATGTGGTCCAGCACAAGATTGATACTGGGGGTGCCCGACCGATCCGGCAATCAGCAAGAAGACTTCCTCTTGCCAAGAAGGAAGAGGCTGACAAAATAGTCAGCGATATGGGAAAAGAAGGAGTTATCGAACCATCTGACAGTCCCTGGTCCTCTCAGTCGTACTGGTGAAGAAAAGGATGGATCGACACGCTTTTGTGTAGACTATCGCCAACTTAATAATGTCACGAAGAAGGACAGTTACCTCTCCCGAGAATAGATGACACCCTAGACACGTTGGCTGGTTCCACTATTTTCTCGACCCTTGATCTGAAGAGTGGATATTGGCAAGTAGAACTGGCTCAGGAAGATCGAGAAAAGACTGCTTTTACCATCGGCTCAGGATTGTGGCAGTTCACCGTTATGCCATTCGGGCTCTGTAATGCTCCCGCCACATTCGAAAGATTGATGGAGACAGTGCTGAAGGGACTCTCATGGAACACGTATCTAGTGTATCTCGACGACATAATTGTGGTCGGCAGATCGTTCGAGGACCACGTGAAAAACTTGGAGGAAGTATTCCTGCGACTGAGGAACTCCGGATTGAAGCTGAGCCCTAAGAAATGCCATCTGTTCCAAAAGAAGTACGATACCTCGGCCACGTTGTCTCTGGGGAAGGAGTAGCAGTGGATGACCAGAAGATCAAAGCTGTTAAGGATTGGCCCATCCCAAAAGACATTCACCAACTTCGAAGTTTCCTTGGTTTATGCACATACTATCGCCGATATGTGCTGGGATTCGCCAACATCGCTAAACCACTGACCAGGCTCACGGAGGGCCAAACAAAGTTCCAGTGGTCCGAAGAATGTCAAGACTCATTCAGGAAGCTGAAAGGAGCTTTGATCAACGCACCTGTACTGAGCTATCCCCTACCCAAAGGGAAATTCATTTTGGATACGGACGCCAGCAACGTGGGACTTGGAGCTGTCCGATCTCAGATCCAGGAGGGACAGGAGAAGGTCATTGGCTATTTCAGCAAGACGCTTAGCAAACCAGAGCGCAATTACTGTGTCACCAGGCGAGAGCTGTTAGCTGTTGTAAAGGGAGTGGAGCACTTCTACAAGTACGTGTATGGAAGAAGATTCCTGTTGAGAACTGACCATGCAGCTCTCAAATGGCTCTTTCAGTTCAAAAATCCTGAGGGTCAAGTAGCACGTTGGATCGAGAGACTCCAAGAATTCGATTTCGAGATCGAACATCGAGCCGGAACTAGCCATAAGAATGCAGATGCCTTGTCGCGAAGACCATGTCCAGATGATTGCTCACATTGCCGACGAGCAGAAGAGAAAGAAGCAACACTTTGTAGAACCGCGGCAATGGATGACAACTGGAATGACAGCAAGATCCAGAAAGACCAAGAGAAAGACCCCGACCTTGGCTTAGTTGTCAGCTGGAAGAAGGGCAATCGAAGACCATCATGGCAGGAAGTCGCAGTTACTCGCCGGCTGTTAAGTCCTATTGGGCACAATGGAACTCTCTTATTCTGGACAATAGGATCCTGAAACGTGTGTTGGAGGCTGATATTGGTGGGGAAGACAGACGCCAAATAATTGTTCCCAGGAACAGAAGAGAGGAAGTGCTGCGGGAAATCCATGATGGAGTCATGCAGATATGGGGAGTCATGCAGATATCGTCACACTCCAAGGATGAAATTTCGGGACGAAATGTCTTTAAGAAGGGGGCAATGTAACGAACCTAGGCCGGACCTGTCGCCTCACGCGTTTCCATCGACAACGATGAGGTCATCCCCGGAGATATTCGAGAACAATCCAGTCACGACGCGGCAGATAACAACGGTCGATATTGGAAATAACTGGAACATGCTGGGCACCAACCACCAGAATTGGAAACATCGAGAATGCTGTATCGGAGATAAATAGACAGCCCTCAAGAGGGAGTGGACAGTCTGAACGAGCCCATACGATCGAGCTATACAGTGGCGTAGTAATATGAATTAAGTTGTAGATTAAGTGTGAAATAAATTATTAAAACCAAGTTAAGTTTATTTACGTTACAATAATTTTATTTGTTGGGGGTTAGATGCTCATTTAAGAATACAGTTGAGGAGAGTCCTTCGATGATAAGACCTGGCTTATCGTTTGCCTGATCCTTTCTCTTGTTCCTAGATGACGCCAAAACCACGTCACGAATCAGTTTAGAAGAAAGCCCAATAATTATATTTTTGATTATAACACTGACCTTTTAAGGTTGTATACGATGGACAAATTTTGAGTTTCTGTTCATTTTGGTTCCCAGAAATCTGTCTATCTGATTGACAATATCCATAAGGTTTTCCCCCTTCGCTTCTCTGATACTCCTTGAATTTCGATATTTTTATTTCTGAATGTTGTTCGAGATCATACATTCTCTCGTTGAGAGTGGGAACCTTTTTTTTCAAGTACTCGTTTTCACGCTTGACTTCTTCGACAATTTTTAGAGTCGTTTTCATATCTTTCAGAAATTCCTCAAAATTTGAAACTTTGTTCGAACAAAAGGTAACCGATTCTATAAGTTCATCTTGCTTAGTACGCATGTATTGAAGCTGTGCATTTATGTCCTTCATAAAAAGTTGGACAGACGAATCTGGAGTGTTCTTCCCAGAGACGCCACTGGGTATGCGACGACGGTACCACATTTCCACGCAAAGCCTGTGTCTCTGGTAAACGTTTTTAACTGATCGTTAGTCATGCTGGTACATTTACCATGAAAAAAATTTCCACAAAAACTCGAACATCCTAGACCCGGTGATTTGTTGGATACATAAATGGAGAGTTCTTGACATTCTTATTGTATTTTAAGGATAACCTTTTTACAACACTATAATAGATATACTTGACTTGAATTGATATTCATAAACACCTTTTTGCACAAATATCGGCGGTAATCACATGAACGAGCACAATTGCTGCCGACACCTAGCACATCGACTTTCAGTTTGCATTTGCCTCAAAAGATGCGCTACATGGACTGGAAAAAAGTTGGTTGAGTTATCTTGAATGGTTCTGAATTTTTCTGTGGGTCTATGCACGACGCTATTTATATCGATAATTTAGTGGCGAATCGAAAAATGTAAAGAAAATGGGGAGAGAGTGCCAAAAAAACAGAACACAGTTTTGTATCTTGTTTTGGGACAGCCTGTATATAAAAAGGAATATTTTTAGAATGTGCCTCATTGTCGGACCTATTTAAATAAAAATCAAGTCGATAGCTTGAATGGAAAAAAAAATATGGAGCTTGCAAATTGGTTATCCTGTATAAGAGCTTTTTCATAAATTATTCAATCTCAGCGCCAGTTTCAATCATAATAATATGATATTCAACATTGTCAATTGACATATTTTAGACAGGAAAGTATTTTCGGTTAGTTTCGTCTTTTACTTAGAAATTGGAACGCAAATATAATAGGGGATTTCCGCAAAAGTGGCCAACTTAAAAAACCTCACTATTGTAATAATTTGATCAGGGTTGGGTAGAGAATCACGCATTTAATATGCTGGGTCATTTATTTTTAGACTCAAAGTACTTATATATTTTTATATAAAAAGGAAAGGCATTTTGTATCTATATCTCAAGTGTTGGTGCCTGTCCCAATCTGATTCGTGCATTATCCACTGTCATCTGTCACGATCCCATTTGAACCTTGTCGAGGAACGCCACTTCTTTCTCTTGTTGCTTGACTTCCGTTGTTATCAGTTGTTATTGTGTTGAGTATTCTCTTATTCATTTTTTTTTTCACAAAATATGATGACTTTACTCCCTGAAGATATTCCTGGAGTAGTTCTTCAGGATGGAGTGTCATTGGAAGATCTATCTGTCTTTCAGTTGAAGAGTGTAGGGGTTTCAAAAGTTTTCTTCTTTGTCAGTAGTATGAAGGGTAGAGGTAAGAAGGACAATCTCATATGGTTATTTGACTCAAAAAGTGGCCACCAAAAAGCATTAAATGTAAGTAAGTAAGTAAGTAATTTATTCAGTTAATATATGACAGAGCACAATAGAAAATGAATCCGTTATAAATATAACCGAGTAGCCTAAACGTAATATTAGTTACAAACATAATATAGCAGCTGGGGATACACGTTTATAGAGAAGGAGATGCCACCTAAGCAAGCTTGTGTTGTGGCATCATCGTTCTCATTATATGGATACAATTCATTTGATGGAAAATGTAGACTATGGCGCTCGTGTACTATAGTGTGTGGTCGGAATTTTGTTGTTTTAGATCAAATTAAGTCAGCTGAGTGAAAGTAGTGAAATTTATAAATACTTGTATATACTAGAGTAGTTGAGGAAAGTATTTATTCAAATCATCTGATTGATAAAATAAGATGTATCTCTATGAAAACGGTATTCTGGTACAGTAATGCCATCTTAATTTAATACTCTTTTATGGACACTTTTTGTAACAGAGATAGTTCTCCTAACCTCTAGGTAAGGTATGGTAAGGCGAATCAGATTGTCCATAATCAGTAGACACAGAACGAGAATTTTACGAAAACTTTGATATCATTGTTTTGCGGTATCAACAGTTCACATTTTTAGACACAAAATCTCTCTGAATGACAGATTTGATATAAACTTATATAAGCGCTCCATGACCAAAGGTAATTGAATTTGTATATCCAATTTGCTATTTTCCTTACAACCAAAGTCAAACAATTGCCATTAGAGATACAGAAGTTTTGAGGATTTTTTATAAGTTCGCTACTTGTGCTGAACTCCCCTTTTGCGTTTAGAATCACTGTGACTATTTGCATTACCTTCGTTGATGTGGCAAATGAATTATTTCTTGTACGCTTCCTTTGTGGTGAATTATTACGACTAATCTTGAGATTTGCATTCGTGCAGGAAAAATGTGAAACTCACAAATCAAAATTAAAATATTGTTACGAAACTGGGGTTTAAAGAATATTCCAATTAATTCGGCCGTTTATTCCTCTTTGAAATACAACACAATAATACTCTAACAATATTTGGTCACAATTACAATGCTCAACAATATTCCCGAGACTATCTTCTGACTGCCTGACGACTTCTGACTTCCTCGCCTATCGCATATGACCCGCTGATATAGCGGAAAGTTCTGGAATAGCGGCGATCGGGAATGTTCCATAACATCATCGTTAACGATCGGTTTTCTGCTCGCATCTTCGAATGGCCGTTATCGAAAAGGTCTGGTGGAAGATGACGTCACTCCCAACGGTCGTTTCTCGAATTTTCCAATGGCGGTTATAGAACATCTGGAGCATGATGTCATAGGCAACTAGCACAGTGGCGTACCCGCTTTTATCCGTTACAATATACTGACAGTTTCGATGGTTATTCATTTTTAGTCGATGGTTATCTATTTTTCTAGTTCGTTATTAATAGTTATTCACATGTGCTCAACACTTGACATGAAATGACCAAACAAAAAATAATGGATAATTATGATAATAGATAATATTTGTCATCGCCATCTTATGAAAAATATCTCAACATGTCGAAGGAACATGTTATTAGGTAGATAATATTATGATTATCCTAAAAATGCTTTAGCCCAAAATCATCGCTATGGTTCCCTTGTGAACATTGGGCAAACTTCAAGAAACCCTGCTTTTACAATCATCTGGGAAATTCCTTTGGAGTTTCTCAAAAGACAATATTACAGGGTTTACCACAAAACATGTTGCATCTAAAATCCTACAGCTTGAAACTGAAAACAAATGTCGAGATAACAAGAATCTGGAATCAGAACAGCAAGCCACAAATAATGAATAGATAACAGTCAGTTATCCGCAGAAACGATCGAACATGCACCAAATCGTTGAAAAAATTGCGATCTTTCCATCAATGGAGTTCCTAGATTAGCCACTTTACATGTTTGTCGAATTGAGTTGGCTGAAGAAATGAAAACAATTTTAATATCACACTTTCCTGAAGCCTCATGCGGAGGTCTTGATGTCAAATTTTCTAAAAGATATACGTCATTCAAAGTAAAAATCTTCGAAGATAACTTTAAGGCTGCGATGAATCCAGTAATCTGGCCAGAGGGTGCTTATATTAGCAGACAACGAGCACAAACTTCCCTGGGAGGTTTTGGGATGTTTTGAAAATGTAGGCATGAGGATGTTTTTTTGAGATACAATATGCAAAAGATGTTGGAAATATTGTATTTGTTTTTCTGTGGCATTTCTGTGTATACCTAGTGAGAGGTATTGGCGAAGTCAAAAAATGTTAACGTGTGGATGTTCTTTCTAGTCATAACATAGTTCGCCTTGAGAGGTTCATCCCAGATATTGAATAAACATTTATTGTCCAGTTTCATAATGGTTCTCGACAAAAAAATTAATAACTTGATCGTTTCACACAACAAAAATTTAAAAAAATTCATGTGAGTATTTATATTTTTCGACCCCTCACTTTCAACTATTTATTTCATTTTGTATTCCTTTATTTTAATACCAATACCTCCTGTTTTACACAGGACAGAAACAACATTCTTTCATTTTCATAAGCATATGAAACCAATATTATTCATTGTAATAAAAACCAATGTCCAAATGACCTATCTACTCATTTTCTGCTTTGATTTTAAAATTCCCGCCATGTTACAATTTGGCCATTCAGTGTGGTAAACCTCAAAAGCATACAATGTGTTTTTTTTGATAGGGTGTTCGAATCTGTAATGATATGTTCAAACTGTATCTGTAACTGTAAGATTCTTGAAAAAACGTCCTATTTCTTTATCCATTTTTCCATTAGGAACTTCAGAATATGGGGAGTTGGAAAATAAAAAACAACTCCTCATGTTTTTCAACAGACTTATGCGAACTGAAATGTATTGACTCTTCAAATAGAAGAATTCGGTTTGTGATAAAACTGACGAATCACTGTTAAAATGAATATAATTTCAACTAAATCTTCCTTCCTAGAGATACAATTGAAATTATATATAAGAAAATATCTAATCATATTGCAATTATCTTCAAAATTGGTGGTTAGTATATCGAATCTGTTTCATGAGATGAAATCATAATCTCAGTACCTTAAGAAATATGAAAGCCTTTTGTAAGTTATAAAAAAACTTTATTTTTAGTTTTCAACATCAATACTATCATCCTAACAGAATACATTGATGGAAAAGTTTCACTCAAAATGTGTCGAATTCGTTTTTTCAAGAAGAATCTCCATTTAGATTATGATGAACATCCTTAAAATGGTATAAAAATTGAAAAAAAACTCCGTTTCAAATAGAATGTGACACCTTCAAATGTCCAAATAAATAACAAATGGCTTCAGAAAGTGATCTCTAAAAATGTTTTATTTACAGCGATTCAAAGTGCGCAAAACGTGTTGGGAATGTTCTGTTGTGTCTATGAAAAGGCTATCGAAAAAACTTAGGACAAGTTAAAAATGATTGTATATGGAATTTCCAATAGACATTTTTCAATCTGGTCTCCTGTATCTTCGCTTTTTTTCGGTTCATATCCTTCATTTTTTCTTTTCAGCAGAGCAGTTAATTTGAGAAATTTGCTGATAATTATATTATTCCTGATTTTGAGCATGCTTTTCAGCATGGAATAATGGGCCCAAAGTGTTGAAGCAGAAAAAGTCCTGCATTCTGAAACACAAACAATGCATCTTCGCAAAAATGTTCGACTTCTCTTTCGCAGCACCATTTAATAACGGTCTGGTATTGTGCATCATATATTCCTTCTGCTGCTTTTTTAAATCGAAATTTTCCATTTCGAGAATTGTAATCACGAAATTCATGACACTGACAGCTTGTTTATTTGTGACTTATTTAATTTGTAGTTACCATAGCTCAGTGACTTTCTCAATTCAAAGCAAGCTGATTAAATATGAAACTGGTACTTGTCAAATTGAATTGTTACATTGACAGAGTTTTCAAATTTATATCTACAGGCCATCTAATGTTAATAATAATTCCTCCAAAAATGCAAAAAATAGGATATATACCGTGCGACTAAAGTGACTTAATCCCTTGAGTCGGATTAAACGGGTCACTTTAGACCCGTGGTATATAATATACTATTATAGACCATTGATCCATTCAATTACTTTTTACATTGCTGACTTGAATTGGCGTTTTCAACATTGACTTTACTAAAGTATATTATGTTTCAGTTGTTAGTCTGAAAAAATTACCTCGTTGACGACATGTTGTCCCATTTCTGCAAATACCATAGACCATAGACCCATGAGCATTCCTACAAAAATCATACCCATGTGGACGCCATTGCCATACTGAAAGATACATGAACGATATTTATGTAAATATTATATAATGCACCAAAATTTCAATGAGTTTCCAGTGTCATAGTCTCAAACCCAAGTAAAATGGAGGCTCCCAACCATGGTGTAAAAATAATTTTACAACTCTAATCAGATAATTTTTTACTGTTCGAAAGTAAGGGAAATAATTTTAATGAATTCAATGCTGTCTTAGAGCCAATAATATTTCTCTCCATACTTATGAATTACACAAAAAAATTATCCAAAGTACCCAATTCCTCCATATTATCTAACGGATTTACCATATCAGATTGGATTACAGCCTAACAATTTCCAGAAGAATTATCATGTGAGTTCAGAATTCCAAACAATTTTTCTTGAGAAAAATTTTGATTGTTAAATGTTGAATTTTGATTGTCGATTGTTGAATGTGGATTGTTGAATGTTTGATATTGGATATTGGATGTCGAATATCGAATGCCGAATGAGGAATGTTGAATTTTGATTGTTAATTGTTGAATTTTGATTTTTAAATGTTGAATTTTGATTTTAGATTGTGGATTGTTGAATGTTGGATGTTGGATGTTGAATGTTGAATGACGAATGTCGAACGTTGAATGTTGAAATATTAATTTTGAATGTTGAAAATATAGTGGGCCGCGCAGGGGCGGACTACCTGTTCATCAATGTTATATCGGGGACTGTGTGCTGAAATACAAATGTACAGATTGACTCACTCCTTTCTATTTCGTTAGTTTTTGCATTCGCATATTTCCCTTGTTTGTATATTCATAACAGTCTATTTCCCCGATATTTTTTCAGTTGTGTCGCGAACAGACATATACAGAACATGATATCGTAGTACCGTCACTTATCAAGTGTGGACGACACCGTGTGGTAGTCGCCTCAAGGTGATAACCTGGGATGTTATGGCGGGGTTCTGAGCGGAAGTTGTAGAAACTTTCTTGCGAAAATCTCACTCGAAAAAAAATGAGTTTTTTATTCTTGTCAAACTCCACGTCTCCACTATTTCCAAAAAGAATGAATGTTGAATGTCGAATTTCGAATGAGGAATGTTGAATGTTAAATGTTTGAATGTTGAATGTTGAATTTTGATTGTGAATTGTTGAATGTTGAATTTTGATTGTTGAATTTTGATTGTCGATTGTTGAATGTGGATAGTTGAATGTTGGATATTGGATGTCGAATATCGAATGAGGAATGTTGAATTTTGATTGTTAATTGTTGAATTTTGATTGTTGATTGTTGAATGTTGAATTTTGATTGTCGATTGTTGAATGTATGGATCGTTGGATGTTGGATGTTGAAAAGTGAATGTCGAACGTTGAAATATTAATGTTGAATATTGAAAATGTAGTGGACCGCGCAGGGGCGGACTACCTGTTCATCAATGTTATATCGGGGACTGTGTGCTGAAATACAAATGTACAGATTGACTCACTCATTTCTGTTTCGTTAGTTTTTGCATTCGCGTATTTCCCTTGTTTGTATATTAATAACAGTCCATTTCCCCGATATTTTTTCAGTTATGTCGCCTACAGACATATACAAAACACGATATCGTAGTACCGTCACTTATCAAGTGTGGACGACACTCTAAACAGAGGAACACAGTAACATCTCAGCGTCCCATCAGTTGTCGGTCTTTCGTTGTCGCATCAACGAAAATTTTTCGAGGATGTTGCATATCTGGACCATTGTGCGAGCATCGTTCCTATATATAATTGTGTATGAGACCAGCGTCTTTGGTCACGTTTTTTCTCCACTGAATAGTAGATATGTAGATATTTTACAATGGGCTGCGGCTGCAATGTCCATTTTGTTTGAAATAATCGAACGAACTGATGGACGGCATGATGTTACGCGATAATGTTACAATGTGTTGTTACACCTCAAAATTCTGATATGGTATGTTCATGGAGGAGTTTGGTACGGTATTATATTCGTATATGCAGGTGGCTTTTATCCTATTTTTACTGTTGCGTGTGTTGGAAGCACATTGGCTCGTTTCTTATTCAATTAATATTAGCCGGATTGATTTTAGCAGTCGTCATTTAACTTTGTCTCTGATTTGAAGAGTTTGACTCTGAGAGCTTACTGAATTGTAGAATCGAATTGATTGATTGAATTAACTGCACTCTTGGAATCAAGAAACTAACTTAAAGGGGCAAACTACATTGTCACTGATTTATATCGAATGAGTGACTGGCCCGAATGATCATTGAACTAAAAAATGATTCTATAAATGATTTTTATTGAATACATCCTAGGTAACAGAGTTCATGAAGCGTTGGAATGGGCGATGAACGAATTCGACAAATAAGTTTCATCAACTATTGCAATAGTTGGTCCTAGCATCGCTTAATCATTTGCATGTTTCTCTCTATTGGGGTAGATTGTAGGGGGGTCGATGTGGCTCTTCAGCCTCTCCGTACCTCGGCCTATAAGGTCTTTTGTGCATTACCATTCATCTATTCAAGACCCGGGATTCCGAGACTTCGTGTGAAGCGTATCAGTTTCCTGGGAGCTGAGTTCCTGATGTCTGAGGGCGTTAGTGAAACCCCTTCGAGAAACTTAAGCTTTCTGCAAAACAGCACTTGGCAATCGCAAAGCAGGAATTCTACAGTTTCAGCGAACGGCACAGTTCACTGTCTGATCCAACCATCTTTTTGAGGTGATACCTCAGAGGAAAATGTCCGGTGAGCAGTTTTAAGAGAATGTCCAACTCGAGAAGCTGTTCAGCTTTCGTTGGCGATGGGCTCAGAAGCCTTTTTGCCCTTGCCTTGTCTTTGCCCTGAAACCTTATTCTAGTGAGTTTTAATTTGGTCAGCTTCCCAGCGCCGAAACTCTTCGTTGATGTGAGCTTTGAAATAACCACAGCAGAAGGGTTCTGGGCCAGAAAATTTAGTGTTTGCCCCTTCCTCGGCTTTGATTCCCTTGTTCCCTGGCACCCACATCAAAGTAACCTGATTGTTGGTAGCCAGTTGTTGTAGGGAGAGTTTGCAGTCCCAAGTCAGTCTAGACTCACAAGTGTATGACATTAGAGCTTCAAATGCTGCTTGGCTCTCTGATGAGATATATATATATATATATATATATATATATATATATACATCTCGCCGATGGTTTGGGTACCGATTCAGATACGAAAGCATAGTTTCCAGGACATCGTCTGTCTTCCAGGACCGATTCGCCTACTTCTGGTACCACATCATCTGGCACTGAATATCTATTTCTACAACAAAAGGTTCAAGTACCAGTTAGGACACGCCCCCTCGCTCATTTCTCGGCATCTATATTTCAATGTTATTCCACCGTTTGTTCAGGTACCAATATGTAGGGAAGATAAAAAATAAACGATGTACCTAAATTTTATGAAATATGTATTCATTAGTGAACTTCAAGGAGTGTATTGTGAACAGTCAACAAGTATACTGAGAAAAACGCGTTTTTTTTATCCTGAGTTGGTGGCAGTTTATTCAATGAATGTATCATTGGAATTGAACAAAATATAAAACATGTTATAAGAAAGTGATATAGATAGACGATCGTCATGTGAAATGACTGGAGCTGCGAAAAGTGCAATATTGTCATTTATTTTTGTGGATGTATATAATAGGTT